>OW152837.1:0-188134 GCA_933534255.1 Iphiclides podalirius
AAATATTTAAAACTTGTTTTTTGTACTAAGAAATCCACCATTTTATTTGTTTGACTTCAAAAACTCAATACACAGTTCTGCCAACATGATAAATATAGGAAGCGGGCGATATCATATACGTATCTATATTCCGATTTTTTTTAATTTAATGAGTCACAGAACCGACACAGAGCGAATCCGATTCCGATAGATTAGGTTATAAGGTTCAGGCGGGAGCGGAGCTCCCGCCTTAACCTTCGATGTTAGGTCTTTTTTTTTATGACCACCAAGAAATACGAGCTGAATTGACATATTGACAACAAAAAAATGGCGGATTTCTATAGTAAAAAAATCACACTATTTCATTATTTATTTTTTCGAAAACTATAAGCGACCGCCGAATTCTGTTTGTTGATAAATTCATAAGTGATTTTTCTCTATCGTTTAAAATTTATTTGATTTGAATTACGCCGGAGTTAAAGTTATTTACCTTTACCAAAAATACTAAGCACTAATAGTAAAGTAAAGTAAAGTAACAGCCTATTCATGGCCCACTGCTGGGCAAAGGCCTCCTCTATACAGAGGGTATCAGGTTCATATATACGTATGTTCATTTGCATTGAATAAACAGTTTTAATGTTTTAGATGGGAATAACTCAAGATATAGACGTGAATTGGGATCTTCCAATATCATCATTACGCATCACTTCACGGATAAGATTGTGACAACCGGCGAAGACGTGAGTACAAAAATGTGTACAAATATCATTAACTAAATAATATTTATATTTAATGGAAACTGCAGTAGGTCCATGCAGAACTTCTGCTGTTGTACGAATGGACACGTACGGGGAAATACCAGTGAAGTGGAAGTATTATAACTTCACGTTTGTCGAGTGAGTAAGGTATCACTTGTTTGAAAGGTTGTAAAAGCCTGCAGGTCCTCAGGTGTTGTAAATGTCCATTGGCGGCGGTAATCGTGTAAAATGAGGTAAACAGTCAGCTCGCTTGTGACCTTTTCGCTTAAGAAAATAAAATAGTATCATTTATTGTTAAATGTAACATTTTTTTAATTAAATTTTTCCATTAGGTTATGATATACTGTCCATTAATTGTGATGTACTGTTACAATATATTGAAATTTCTTACATGCACGCGAATATAAAACCTGTACATGTACTTAAATACATATATATTATCACAATTTGTAACCAAATCATATTAGGAAAACAATGAATCCTATTGTGACAATAAAGGTCATATTTTCCGCCTCGGAATAAGTTTCTTCCATAAATTAATAGATTTTTATAATGTAAATTTAAATATTTCAGTAAACATGAAATAAATTATGTTGTTATAACGCAAAATAAAATTTAAATAATTTCAGATCAGTTTAGAATGTACCGCTACGTCAGACAAGCCACCTCGTTTTATTTGGGAGAGGGACGGAGTCGTTATATCATCAAATACAGACTCAAGGTAACATAAGAAAGAACAATAACGTTCAGCGACAAATCATTTTGAATGGTTGGCTGTATATCTGCAACCCGTCAGGTGCCGTAGTTGTCCATGGGTAGAGATTTTCACTTAATCGCCTCCTCGCTTGGCAACTTTTCACATAAAGAAATAAGATCTTTCAGATGATCATGTTCATTATCATTGTGGTAAAAAGCCTCCTGCTGGACGATGTCCACGAGGCTTGATTGGGCCTGAAAATGAGCATTATCACAATACCACTACTTACTATATTATATAGTTACTATACTTACTATATTATTTAAAGTTTTTTATAGTGCTAATCTTTGCACTTAAGATTAAACATTAAAACTTGTAGAAAAAGTACGAAAAGATTGTCGCCGCTGTGTGAATCGAAGCCACGGCCTGACACTTTAGTCACTAAGCTAAACGGCTGATTGCCACACCGACGAAAATCTTAACGTCGTTTATCTACATTGTTATTTAGCATTTGAAGCAATGCTTGGCGCATCTATTGTTATATCTTTTCCAGCATACAAACTATATTATACTATAACTATACGTATGGTTGACTTCATTCGATAACTATTCGATGAAAACTTATAGCACTCGAAATATGTAGCTCGAACAATTATTGTTCGATCAAACGCTTTAATGGCTTTGTTCAACAAAACGTTAACCGTGCTTCAACTTTATACGCATTCAATAAATATAAATTTTTATGAAACATTATTTTGAAGTTGATGACGACGTTCATGACGATTCAAATCAGCATGCAATCTGATCATTCAACATACTTCTCGTATTATACTTACAAGTATTATGTTGCTTAGGATAGAACAAGGAAGAAGAAATAACGCTTCTGAAGGTGTTATATTAATATAACTTCAACTGAAAATAATTAGGTTTGTATTCGAATGCGAGTCCGTTAAGGTTGGAAGTCAGTGCGAATGTACAAATTTGAATGCGTCGTTTACCACTTATAAGCCAATATACTTAAAATCTAACGGTCGACTTCCAACGCGAGTGTTACAAGTAGGGTGGTAGGGCCACGCAGCAGTCTATGGCTGTTAACACATAAATTTATACATATTAATACCACGTTTTACCTACTGTCTGACCAGCGACAATGGATTATTAGTTTGATGGCTGATTATTCTAGTAGTCAAATATTTGTTGAAAATGTTTTTGAAGTAAAACTTCTTTAGGCGCGACTCGGGAGTAACTCAGATTTTTCTGACGGAAGGTATTCACTTAACATAAGTACCCGTCTGTCGTTTTTTTTTCGCATAAAAAAAAATTATGACGTTTATAAATGAATTAAAAATTTCAAATGAAGCTGTCGTAAACGCAGACAATGTGAGTTTTAGTTCAATGGCGGTATTATAGTAGTCAAACGCTCACAAAATGTTTTTTTTTTGCGTGGTTGTTAATCTTTCATCACAAAAATATTTATTAATTCTTTCATAATTCATTTTCAGATACATACTTGGGCAAATGATGTCAGCGACGGGTGTTGGTGTGATCTCCCATTTTAATATATCCAGGGCTCGGGTGGAAGATGGGGGGCTATACTCTTGCGTAGCCTATGAGGGTGATACCAGTACAAGTCACGTGGCTCGGGTGGACGTTTTTGGTACGAATTTTTAACACGCCTCGGTCTTTAAATAGTTTTCCATTCGGGAAAAAATTCCCAGTCAGCCCTTTACCGCCATACCTTTGGCGTCTATCTGGAAACATAATGAAATATTAAATTACTTATGTGTACTTTGAGAAATGAAAATATTTATTGGTTTGATATGGTGGTAGATATTTTATTGACATTCAATAAGAGCTTAATTTAAGCCTATATTGAATACAGATTATTTGACTTTGACTATAACTTATTAGGTATGTTACTTTTTATAATAATTATATGCGCGCATGGATGAAGATGGGTAATTATAGTAATACAGTTTGATGATTTAATAATATGATTGGAATGAAATAAAAAATAAATAAGATGTAAACACAATATGTAGTAAGTGTTAGCAGTGAATAAAACTTCTTTTTCGAAAGAATAGTCTCGTAGGTTAAGTCCAATAAAGCCTCTTATGTGAACGTGAAGTAACATTCTGTTTTTATAGGTCCTCCGTATATTAGAACCTTGCCGCCCATCAAAGTGCAAAGTGGGCAACCGCTGAAATTACGCTGCCCTTACTACGGTTATCCTATAAGGTAAAGTTTTCCTTTGTTTTCCCTTCCATAGATTAGGAACATAAAAGTAGCTGCATAACAATATGATTAGAAAATAGACTAAAACTTGTCATAATCAGATATAAAAAAATTTTCACCATGATGACTTTCTTTGCGAAAACCCTTTGGGAGTCCCACTTAAATTATTAACATTTTTTGTTATAAAATAAACATTTTATTTCAAATAACATGAAAAGTAAACGAGAAAAAAACGACTATAGACAAAGTAATGCGAGTCTCTATTATTTGTTTAATGTAAAACGCTGTTAGTTACATTCCCTGTTAGCACGGTGGTTTAAAAGCTTCTCGGAAAGAGGATTTAAGCCAGTAACACTTTTCATGAAGCGTATTTCGCCAATATGATTTCAGTAAACTTGAATGGGAACACAAAGGGAAGAAAATTGTCAACTCGATGCTGCCCCAGCATTCGCGTTACAAGCGGTCACCCTTGGCCGCGAAAGGTCGAACGAAGGCCCGAAAGAAGAGAAAGAAACGACAACTGTTCGAGCCGGTGGAAGATGGCGTGTTGCATTTACCAAGGGTACTCAAGGAGCAGAACGGGGAAACTTACACCTGCATTGTGTACAGTCCCTCAGGTGAAATGGCCAGAAGGTGAGTAGCAAGTAGGAATCACTTAGATACTATTGTTATAAATGAAAAGTTTGTGTGTTTGTCACCTGCTTATCGCACGAGTTGCAAATAACGGCTCTGAAAAAGAACCCAGTGGAAAAATGGAATAAATCAGAAGCTGTGTGTTAAGCTAGTATGGATTTGATCTTGCGTTATCATTTTTTTATGTGAAAAGTTGCCAAGCGAGCAGACGGTTCACCTGATGTTAAGTGAATACCGCCGCCCATGGATATCTGCTATACCCGAGGGTTGCAGATGCGTTGACAACCTTTTGAAAATTGGCCTCCGGCCACCTCACACACCAGACGAAACGCAAAAGTATGATACTTCCTCTTTAGTTATAATTTTATCTATCTGGTAATTACAATGGTCACGAGATAATATGTCATCCCAGTGTCTTACCATCGGTAATATATTTAGTATTTTAATGTGACCGTTACGATGAAGAATATAGTTTACTTGAGAAATCTCTGGCTTTCCGATTACTATTTTCATATTTTAAATGACAATTTACTACAATATTTGGCTTGTTTACTTGTGTGATTGGATTTCTTACATTAAATTCAAATTCGTTCTACTTGCTTAACTACCCTTGAGAAATAGATTGAGCTATTCGGAGATCGTTGGATCATTACTCTAGTCACTATCTTAAGCGATGATTAAAGTAACTTGAGTTAAAAGGATTAACTTTTAACTGAAAGGTATATACGCGTATTATATTTCTATAAAGGAAGAAGTATGAATCAGATGTCGAAAGGCGTTTGATATTGCTATATTTTGAAAAGTGGAACGTTTTTTAAGTATTTTAAAATAAAAAATAAATTTCTTTCTTTCTTTCTTTCTTTTAAATAAAAAATAATAATGAAGTATCAAAAATATCACATTGAATAATAATTATATATGCACATAATTATGCTATGTGCATTTTGATATTTTTTTCTATGTCAGAGGGTGGCAAACGAGCTGCCGGTTCACCTGGTGTTAAGTGATAACCGCTGCACATTGACAATACATTTGGAAATATTATATTATAGCGTAGCGTACAGTATTTTCAAAATAAAAGTTCATGATATAGTACTAGTATCTGAATTTATAATGTAATCCTTAAAAAACAGCCTATATGTATTTTTAATTTTTTTTATGTTACAAACTGGCCAATTAGCTGGTGGTTCACCGCCCATGGACATTTGCGACACCTGTAGAGTTGCAGAAGCTTTGCCTTTTAATAAAGTGGGCCCCGACTACCTCACTCACCAGATGAAACGCAGAAGTGCACTACTTCACGGCGGTCTTCTGTGAGGTCGTG
Organism: Iphiclides podalirius; assembly: GCA_933534255.1. NCBI lineage: Eukaryota > Metazoa > Arthropoda > Insecta > Lepidoptera > Papilionidae > Iphiclides > Iphiclides podalirius. The sequence goes on from OW152837.1 coordinate 5,627, forward strand.
ATACTTACTCGGACGGACCTGCCCATTCAATAGCGAACACTTGCGTGGCCCTACCACAGTTAGCATGTATGTCTACGCATTTAACTCAGCTCTTCTACCCGATGTTGATTGATTGAAAGAATATGTCAATAGCATTAATTAAAAATATTTTTAACCTTTTTGTCTCGTTATTAATTTCCAGATCATTTGAGATTCAGGTGGTTGAAGCGCCTGCATTAGACGAGCTTCGGGTCGGTACAGGATTGAAAGAGGGTCAGATAGTACAGATTACGTGCAACATTATCAGTGGAGATCCACCAATTTTCTTCTCCTGGCTCAAAGACGGCATGAAGATTCCAGCCAGTTTAAAAGTAATTGATATTTTAAACAAATCCAAATGTCCTAATATGAGGGAATGTTCCATATTTTAAGCCTGAATAGATAATAAGTCCATGGGCAAAAATTAAAAAAACTCTCACATATTTTGGAAAAAATATGGTTTAAAAGTAAACAGACTCTCCAATATAAGGCCATTATATTGAGAAATAGGAGGCAATTAATGTTAAATTTCATTTCTGGGTCCTCGAAAATATACGTTAACATCCTTATCTTGACATGAAATTACATGAGCTCCAGGAAATTCAGTATCTACTTTAAAATAAGATTAAGACTGGGTTTAATTCACTTCAATGCATTTCCATTTCATTATGCTCGAGTACTAATTAGTTTAAAAGAGACATTCTGAACACAGTGAGGAAAGTATCAGTAAATTTAATCTGAATTTATATTGTTTGTCAACTCGAAGCGAGTTAGGTTATAGGGACCTCTGTCAGATTTCCCTGCCCTCGAAACTTTACAACATGCATGAGTTAAATTTCGGTTTACATGTGATTATTAAACGTTCGGACTAAAGCGTATTTGACATGTAAAATAATTCATGGTCACGTTTCAGATAAACGAGCGGAGTTCGGAACTTTTCAGCGTTTTGATCATAAAAAGAGTTGCATTGGAACATTGTGGGAAATACACGTGCATTGCAACAAATCACGTAGGGAAAGTGAATCAAACGGCAGATCTTTATATTAACGGTGAGTTCATTGTATACATTTCGCTAATTTTAAATTGTTTCATCACATTTATATTAACAATTTTTTGTAATGGATCAATAAACTGTGTTATATTATTATCATAGGTCACTGTAGAATTGTTACATCCTTCGTATTATCAGGTACCTTCGCCAAATTCAGAACAAATCTGACATTTACATTTGGCCACTCTTATAAAAGTGCGTAAAAATATGAAGATTTATTTCTTTATAAAAATTAGATTTGTGTATAAGTCACAACAAAAATCACTATAAAAATAATATATTCTGAAAGTTTTTTTTTAGAAATCATATTTTATGACACATTTTTTAATTTTCAGTTGCACCGAAATGGGTTGAAGAACCAACAAACACCTCTTTACTATTAGGACAGCGTGGAGTGATTTACTGCAATGCAAATGGATACCCAACTCCACAAATACATTGGATGAAGAGAGACGGTAATGATTGGACATTAAAATAACTTGATATTAACATTTGTACACCATGAAACCCAAACCTTACGCTGATCTATAATCGGTGGCCTTTAACTAGCTATGTTCCCATGTTAAGTGCATGCCATACAATTGCTTTTAAGTAAAGTAAAGTAACAGTTTAAACATATTGACTATATTAATTACGCCCAAGTTTCCTCACGATGTTTTCTTTCACCTCTGAGCACGTAATAAGTCAGCACTTAAAATTTCATTGGTCGGGCACCAGGTTTTGAACTTAGTTTGCTCGAGCATATTAAATTAAAGGCGCCTAAGCACTAAGATATCACGGCTATATTTTTATGATGAATGTACAAGTAATTTTTTCAGATATGCCACTATGAAGGAAAATGTTAACATGGGAAATTACAGGAATTGTGAATCAAATTTAAAATGAAGTTCGTAATACTTAAATTTTGTTTTCGGAATATAAAAATCCTCGGCGATAAAAGCTAGATCTAAACAGATTAGATTTTATTTACACGTGCGTACGATTTCCAGCGACTCTCGGAATATGGAGGCCTGTGCTGGACCTCGCTGGTGGCGGGGTCATCAGTTACCCCAACGGCACATTAGTCATTGAAGTGGTGTCGCTATCCGACGAAGGAGTTTATGCATGCAACGTGGAAAATGGCGTAGGGGAAGCGCTCAATAAGAATTTGTGGATAAGCGTTAATAGTAAGTTTTTAAAGTAATGATTCACTTTGCTAACGGCCACGAAAAGATTTCTGGTTTTTCACGGGTACTTACGCCGAATGTACAATGCGGGGTATATTTACAGAAGCCCGGCATGAAGTATTTAGAGTTTTATATTTTTTTTCATGAGTCAGTTTACATATCGAAGGGCTTAATGTTTGACAAGGTAAAATAGTTTTCCATTAGTTTAGTTTTCCATAGTTTTTCATAAATAGTTTTCCATTCCCCTTGCATGCTTTCTCGAATGGTATTATAATTATGTACTGTAGAGTTGTTTATACTGCGTAAATTCTCATTAAGTTCATTCTTAAAATGTTGTTCTTCTTTTAAAAATGAAATTTAAAATCCTTTAAATTGTTATAATGTTCACATTCATGTTAATTTGGTATGTAACCAACACTAAGTTATTTCTAGAGCCGGTGCATTTTGAATCCGTGGGCACCAACCTGACGACTAAATTAGGGTTGCCCGTAACGTTACCCTGCCGTCCGCTTGGTGACAACCCTATCAGAGTTAAGTGGACAGTTGACGGGAAACCGGTGGATTTTACGACTTCCAGGTAACATTTATTTTATACTATAAAAATGTATCTCGATAGCAACTAACTTATTAAACCTGCGATCACTTAAAGATTGGCCAAGACATCCCCTTTAACATTTAAAAAAAACTGGAGATTTCCCGGCACAATTTAAATACTGGACCAATTTCGTTTCAGGAAAAGTTTTATGTTTTGAAAGCCAATTTGAAATTACTAAAACTGGATATAGTATAAATGCCGAAAGTAATAAACATATAATATGTATGACAAAAACGCGCTATTTCGCGAAACATCAAATAAATATATTTTTTTAATTCAATAGGGATTTATGACATCTATTAGAAACTTTTTTTCTTTAAACTTTTTGTAGCTGCTTTCTAGGTATTAAGAGCAGCTAACATTCAACAGATGGCGCTTTCATACACTAAGTTTTTGCGAGTATGTGTAATGTATATATTTTTAATTGTCTAGGATTTTTTTTTTCTAGGGTCACCGTATCGGAAAGTGTAAACCCTAACGGCATTAAAAGTACTATTAGCATTAATTACGTCGAAAGCCGAGATGGTGGATCGTATGAGTGCAGGGCGAGTAATCCCTACGGCGTGGCAACATATTTAATTCACCTGGATATTTTAGGTATAAAAAATGATTACCATATACAAAACTAATTTATTAATTTAAATATTTGATGATTCGTACAAATTATTCTTACAAATGTTAAATAGTTGACATTTTTGACACGTGGACTAATCTACTACAATATAAAAGTTGATAAACACAAATGATACAATCTGAATGTGTTGTAGAAGAGAAATTAAAAGACTTTTGAAATTTTGCTGTTATTCGTAGAACCTCCAACGCCACCTATGGACCTACAAGTGGATTCGGTGTCGAGTGATTCTGTAAAACTGTCGTGGAGAGACACAATCAGTACGCATGTCCAATATTACACTATTCAATATGCAACTAACGCCTACATGCTGTGGGACTCCGGAAAAAGTATCAACATCACAAGGTAATTTTATTTATCACTAGCTGTTGCCCTTCCGCGTGGAAAAGGGCGTAAAATTCATAGAGTATCCTTCATCTGTCGCCTTTTTGTGATGATATGTCTCTAGTACATTCAGTGCACTTTTTTAATGCATAATTACATTTTTTTAAGTGAAAAGTTAAGCGAGCAGACGGTTCACAGCTACTCCCGAGTGTTCCAGATGCGTTGACAACCTATAGAAAATTGGGCTCCGGCTACCACATTCACCGGACGAAACGCGAAAGTATTATACTTCCACTTTACGCCGGCCTTCTGTGAGGTCGTGGTTTTTACTCGGACCGTGATAATCATAATACACATAATCATAATGTGTAAAATGCACCAGCTATGGGACATAACGTAACCTAAAATATTAAAATTGTTATCTGAAGCACAATTAGATGGTGATTCCTTAATTGGGGCAAATTTTCGTTACTTTTTATTAAATACTGAAAATTGTAATAAGATACGAATAAATGTCCTACCATAAAAAAATATCATACGAGAACCTCATAAGAAATGCGTGAAAAGTAGTCTCTCTTGCTTAAAAGGAAAAAGATTGAAATGATTTTTTTATGACAAAATATGACCTTTTTTTATCAACATAAGAGATACGCCATAATTCAAACGTAGAACAATTATAGGTAATTAATGCGTGTTTGGAATTTTCAGACAAGAAAATGACATAAGGCAAAGTATTGAACTTCGTGATTTGCAACCCGCTGTGGATTATAGGGTTCGAATAGCATCAGGAAACCAAGTGGACGTTAGTCCATTCACGCAGCCAGTACACTTCACTACAATGCAAAAAGGTTGGTGTATTTATGTAAAACTAAAAAATATTATTATATCCTTCCAAAGTAATTATAAAGCTTCGTAAGATAACTTTTTGGTCACACCTTATTTTTAAAGTTGCAAAAATATTGGAGGCAAAAATGGATGGGATTCGATATCACATTCTGAATCTGGGGGTGTGGTTGCGAATCTGGGCTTAATGAGGAACTGAATTCGATCCGATTTCCCAGGCTTAATAGTCAAGCACGAGATATGAAGCTCAGCTTAAAAATGTTTAGCCCTCATTTCTGTGAGGTATTTACGTCTGAACATTTTTCCGATAGTATACTAAAAGACTGCTTGTCGAATCAATCTGGAAGTTTAGAACCGATCAAAAATTAATAGGCTAAGCGTAAGACCGTGAGGATGTAAGTTACACGTCATCTGCGAATGAAACGATGAACGAATTTAAATAATTTCAGCTCCATCGACCAGTCCAATAAGCGTACAAGTGCAGTCGACTGACAACCCGGGGGAGCTGATTGTATCGTGGATTGCCCCACCCAGAGACACGCATAACGGACCCCTCCAAGGATATCACGTGAAAGCTGTTCCAAGAACAGCTGGTGATTCAGGTAAATTTCAATTTTATAGTCACTCTATTTTATTTTCATTACTGAAACAAACAAATTATAACCGGGGTAGGGCCACGCAACACAGAACTGGCGGGTCCGTCCGGGTTAGTACCACGACCTCACAGAAGACCGGCGTGAAGTAGAAGTGTTGCGTTTCGTCTGGTGAGTGAGGTGGCCGGGGCATCTTTGTTGAAAGGTTGCAACGCATCTGTAACTCTACGCGTGTTACAAATGTCTATGGGCGGCGGTTATCACTTAACATCAGGTGAACCGCCAGCTCGTTTGCCAGTCTCGCCAGCACTTTGTGACATAAAAAAACAATTATCTATCTTATTATAAATAAATATAGTATGAATGCTTAAATTTATTCTCTCCAATTAAAAAATGTTAAGGTTTTACTGTACATTTTTCAATTGGTGAAAATAATTTTTACAAATTAAATATAAAACGGACACATCCCGTTACTTTAATCGCATTACACCGTTTGCCTTCGAATCTAGTTCTCATCATAATCTTTGAATATTCCTGACACAAAATATTTTCCCAAATCGTGCCAACGTTTTCCGCCACTTAAGATTTGTTTCTCCTTTTTTAAGGGCCGAACGATACGCATACAAAAATGGTGAAGGTGACCCCAAGAAATGGGAAACAGGAAACGATTTTGAGCGGATTGTTAAAAAATACAAGGTAAATTGCAACATGTAATTATAACGTAACATTAATTGCTGATTTAAATGTCAACAAAGCAAGATTTTATGAGCCATACTGGGCCAAAAAATCTGTAATTTGTTTGTTTCCTAATGTGAAGCGTAATTATTTACTTCATTGTTACAATTTCACTGATCACTCTTAATTTTAGTTAAATACTCATATAGTAAAGCCGTGATAGCTCACTTTCCGCTCGCTTTTAATTTACTGGAGCAACCTGAGTTCAGTCTCCGGTGCCGTCATCTATGAAATTGTTAATTTTAAGTGCCGAATTATCATTTCCGAAATAACAACAAAAAAAATATTTAGAAGATCTGCGAATCACCACACAACCCCACTGCGGATTGGTGGATCCGCAGTGGGGTTGTGTGGTGGACTATGTCCTAATACCCTCGCTATCGAGGAAGCCATCGTCCAGCAGTGGGACATACAGCTGTTACTTTTCTTTACTTTTTTACTTACATAGTAACCAAGCATTAACGTTTTTATGCCAAGAAAAGTACTGGTAGACAGATTTTACATATCCTCAGTGACTTCTTAAATATTCATGTATTATTTCATTTTACTCGTTTGCAGATATGCTGTTTCGGTGAGCGCGTTCAACTCCGCTGGAGCTGGACCTTACTCTTTGGCGGTCTATCAAACAACTAGAGAGGGAGGTAATTACCGATAGGACGTCTTTGCATGAGTAACTTCTGTACAGTTTATGATATCTTTACTGTTACCTGCAATGATCTTTCTTTGAATTAAAATAAATGACAGATCGTGTAAAATAAACTAGTGGATAAATGTAAATGGATGATAGAAATATACACGATAGTTTTATAACTCACACCGCAGGTTACAGACTAAGTTCATTGAAGGAAGTTCACTGAAGTTAACTTGAAGTTTAGGTTTAGTCATTTCGTCATCGTTAATCATTTAGTCTTGTCAGTTTAGTAATTATTTTTGAGATTGACCTAAGTTATAGCAGAAACTATTAAAGTTTTTATTTCATATTCTTTTATTGTGATCTGGCAAGTACTTTTCGTTAAAAAACGTTGATGGATAACCCTTAAATAAAATTCATTCGTAAAAGATACTGGGCTATGAGTTGTTGTTGTTTCATCAGATATTTATAAAGAATTATTGATAGTTGTTTTTGTCTAGTCCCATTTTATTTTAATTAGCACGATCAATTACATTGTTAAATAAAATAGACTTTTATTCATTTCAATGAAAATAGTTTACAGATTTTATATGTCAGTCTGTCTCGTGACCATGAACTTTGGAAAGGGTCGAAACGTCAGGAATTACAAAATTAAAATAAAAAGGCAATAACATCCGTAAACTACTTTCATTTCATTTGTATAATATTCACCTTAAATCAAGAAGTCTATATAGACTTTTATTCTATAAATCCTATATAATTTCAGCTCCTGAGCATCCACCCGCCTCCGTTGAATGTCGCGGCGTTTCATCTTCCTCGTTACGTATTGCTTGGCAATCGATCTCATCACAAGGAACTTCTTTGCTCGGATACACCATACATTACAGTACTGAAGGTAATATTAATTTATAAGTACCACATCGGCGTAGTGGGTAGTGACTCTGCCTCTTACGTCAGAGGGTTAGGGTTCGATCCGCGCCACTGGAAAAATATTGTGTGATGAACGTAGTGTTTTTCCAGTGTCTGGGTGTTTATACATTTATAATATGTATTTATTTAGAAAAGAAAACTTTGTTTAAGAATTTTTATCAGTTATTTAGTACCCATAGTACAAGCGTTTACACAAAGTTTTATAGTCCCAAAATATTGCTTAGTTTGGGACTAGAAAACGTTATGTAAAAGTGTGTCCTGAAATAATTATATTTATATATTAAACATAAACTTACAACATTTTTCATCACTTCCCAATTCCTGTGAAAAAAACTCAGAAACAAAACTAAATCCGTTGAGTGAGTTTGATCGAAAGGCTCTTTCGTGTTCTTACAACGTGTGTTGGTTTCTTTAAAATCATGAGAGGAAGAGTGGAATATTTGAATCAGCTGAATAACTAAACAAGTAATTAAAACAAGCTTCAATAACAAGGTTGAATTCTATGTTTAGTTATTCTTAAAAATATGTCTTCAGGCTGGCTATGAAATCGATTTTTTCTTCATACATAGTCAATTAAAATATTCATCACGTTTCAGACGGACCATGGCTTAATTTGACCTCACCACATTCGGAGCTCTACCTCCAGGGGCTCCTGAAATACACAAACTACACCATCAAAGTAGCCGGTTTTTCCAGCTACGGTGTGGGACCATTCTCTTATCCTGTTATCTGCACAACGCTGCAAGATGGTAATAAGTTTGTTTTACAGTCATAAAACCAATAAAATATTAAATATGGTCGTTAATATTTTAAATTGGTTTGCACTTATGTCGCGATTGAAAATAAACGTGTTATACACACGTCGTGGTATACAATCATTGCCTCAAAATAAAAAATATATAAATCATTTAGTACATCTCCGTAACAACCGTTTTAATTACAATATTATAAAAAAATGATTAAGAACGTATTATTGAATGATTATGATGAATTTAAATTATATATGCATCAGTTTTTATGTAAATACAGCTAAAATAACCAATAATCTGAATTTAGTTCCCGGACCACCGTCTGCAATTAAACTGCTGGTCTCGTCAGCGACCTCACTTCTTGCCAGCTGGAAGAAACCTGATCAGCCCAATGGAGAAATAACCCATTACACGGTCTACGTCAAACCTGTTTCAAGGTAATCCGAAAATAATGCCAAGACTCTTAACTTCACACATATATAAATAAATAAATGTAATACAAAATTTACATAAATAATCAAGATTTAAAGCTCTTTTTATGCGTCCAAGAATTTATGTTTAGACACCTAAGAAAATAATGAGGGAGATCTAGGTGTGAGTATTACTTTGTTCTGAGGATGGGGATTGACGCCGTCACAAAATTAATGAACCGAAAATAACTACATCTACGGATGTAACTAAAAGATTATACAATACCGATGACCCAGTCAGAATAAGAAATCTATTGCATATAATATGTAGAAACAAAAGAAAGTTAAAAAATAATTTCGATGATATTCCAGCACGGGTGCGCCCCAAAACTTTCGGGTGGATGCCACCCAGGAGTCGAACCTCTCCCGTCAGTTCACATTCCCCATGACGGGATTGTCGACGGGCAGACAATACGAAGTATTCGTGAGGGCACACACTCCAGCCGGCGAGGGCTCCCCCAGTAATAGAGTCCACGCAGAACTATCTTCAAAAGGTTAGTAAAATTTCATAAAAAAATCAATAAAGCTCAAAACAGTTAATAACAGTTACAAGTTAACAGTTAAATGTCAAAACGGTCAATGTTGACATTAAATTCATATTTGTAACCGACTTCAAAAAAAAAGGAAGAGGTTGTTAATTCGACTGTATTTTTTTTATATTTGTTACCTCAGAACTTTCGACTGAATGAAACGATTTTGAGGATTCTTTTTTCTGCTGGAAAGCTTCTTCTGGAAAGCTGGTCCCATAATAATTTCATTGGTATCGGATCTTGGGCTCCGGAGATACTTAGGGAACGCCTAAAGATCAATAATAAAATGAATATAGAGCGAGATATTTGCAATAATTTTTTTTTTGTTAATAAAAATGGACGTTTATGTGTAACCTTGTCAAGCGAGCAGGCGGTTCACCTGATGTTAGATGAATGCCAACATCAATGGACATCTGCAACACCAGATGGTTTGCTGATGCATTGTTAACCTTTGAAAATGTGGGCCCCGGCTACTTTAGACACCAGACGAAACGCGAAAGGTTACTTTCACTTCACAACAATGTAATACATAACCTGAGCTTATGACTTTTTAATAAAACATCAGGGGGCTATGAATGCATTCTAAAGAACGTAAATGTACCTTTTAAAGATTGACCCAAGTCTTTTATCATTATGTTCGCTATAACATAAGCATGCTTTTGGTGCAGTTGTGGCGGGAGTGTCCTCTCTCGGTGGGCCGGTGTCCGTGGGGGTAGGTAGCTCTCTGCTGCTGGCGTGCTCGTGTGTGGGATCACCACCACCGCGCACCGTATGGTACCATAACCAGAACATCATCACTCACCATCCGCGATTCACGAGGAACCACGACGACAGCCTGCTCATTAACAGTAAGCTTGTGTGTTTTTATTAGGGTTCCGCACCCAAAGGGTAAAACGGGTTACTAAGACTCCGCTGTCTGTCTATCTGTCTGTCTGTCCGTCCCGGCTGTACTCATGTGTCTCGTGAACCGTGATAGTTAGGCAGTTGTAATTTTCACAGACAATATATCTCTTTTGCTGCTATAACAATAAATACCAAAAACAATAAAAAAATAGTTAAGTGCGGCTCCCATTCATACGTGATTGTCAGCCATGATTGCCGTTTTTATAGTTAATGGTACGGAACGCTTTATGGGCGAGCACCTTCACTTGTTTTTTCTAGTGGACTGAATAGAAATATCAAAACTTTCGTGAGACATTAGTATAGAAATAATTAAGTCACGTCTTATTGATATATGTAAAAAGTATTCAGTTTGCCAATATATCATACCAGTAGCCAATGCGAGACGGGGTGCGATTGTGAACTCATCCCAATAAACATAATGAAGGACCTTTAATAGGTCCGAAACTAGTAGTTACAAACAGCAAATGGAAGTGAGTTCGGCCATTTAAAAATATCATTATATTATTAGCGTAGTAACCAAGAGTTTATTGTACAGTTATAATGTTATTTACCAGTTACAAGCCACCGTTGTATTATGTTACCAATCTATGTAGATATCTTTAATATATAAGTAATTTTTACTTTTTCCCAGTACTCGGTATGTGATTGTATTGTCAATTATATTGTCAAGTGTAACAAAATTTTTAGGTGGGAATTAGGTATAGCAGTGCATTAATAAACGCAAACAACGAAAAGAACGTTATATGATTATACTTTTTGGGATTAAACGGTCAAAAGTAATAACAATGCAGTATGGTAAAGATAAAATTATTAAGTAGAACTTTTAAGTGTATCTTAGATGAATTAACTTAATGAAGTTTATTAAATTTCGCTAAAAAAACACCGATGTAAGTTTTTATATGGTGAATATTTGTTAAATGCAGTCGACACGTAATGTTACAGATATCGACCAATCGTTGAGCGGCAACTACACGTGCTTGGCTAAAAATCTCTACGGTTCCGATTCGGTATCTTACGAAGTGTCAGTGTTGCCAACACCCGAACCGCCAAGCTTGAGAGTCACACCCCATAAAAATGCTCTACACCTACAGTGGGATGCGCCGAGAAAATTGAATGGGAAAACGCAGAAAATTGGTAAGAGCTTATATTAATAGTATTCGACATTCAGACAGGCACAGAATCACATATGATTATAAAATTCGGATATAAAGCTTTCGTCTACAAAACAGTTTTAGTTTAAGACTATATAAAATAAATTTAATAAATTCTTTTTCTCCTATCCCTATCCCATCTAGGTTGGTTCGCAACATGTGAAGCATATTGTTAATGTCATTGGCTAGTTTTTTTTTAACCTACCTTGGGAAACAAACACCCAGATCCGAAACTATTATCTGTAGATCACGCAAATACTTGACCCGTGTGGGAATCGAACCCACGACCTCCGAAGCCTGTATATTGACGACCCGAATAGCGTAATGGGTAGTATACTTTCCTACTACACCCTTCGAGGGTGTTGGTTCGATCCCCACTACTGGAAAAATATTGTGTCATGATCATTCTTTCTGGGTGTTTATATGTGTATAATATGTATTAATTTTCAAAAGAAAAGTATGTTTAATATAGTACGCATAGTACAAGAATTGCTTAGTTTGGGACTGCAGAACGTTGAGGAAAAATGCGTCCTAAAAATATAATAGCCTCTCTTATTTTACTACTAATAATTTCCAATTATTTTCTTAAAACATATCGGAATTCTAGGTTATAATCTGACATGGAAGGAGGCAAACGTATCATGGCAGGACTCTTGGTCTAACAAAGGGACATCGCTACGCGACGTGTACGACTTTACGTTGCAAGGGTTGAAATGCGGAACAAAGTATTCCTTAAGGATGACTGCAACTAACAGTGTTGGTTCCTCGCAACCCTCATATCTGGATGCCACAACATTAGGAGGAGGTACGTTTACATAAGTGAAGCTTTGTAATGATGTGCCTATTTAAATGTGTTAAATAATGACGCCCGATTTCTGAAACAGCGATCATCGTAGATGCTGTAATCGACGTAATCAGCTGTCAAATTGCTACTCTAATGTCATTTGAGTTGTCAAAGGGATGGTTAAAGTATTTGAAATGATCATTCTGATCATTAAGAAGATAATTCTGATCAATTCAGAGGGTTTAACTGATAAGTTAATTTCTACGACTATGTGTTTCAGAAACCGGTCGTTTACCGTAATTTATTAAAAACCCACTGAAACATTACGCGGGAAGTGAACGAAATTCATAAATTAATTGTTGAAAATACAGCTTTCGTCCAACACTATCTAATAATACCAGCTCGAATCTGCCAGCGGCTTGAGTGAGAGTTGGATGCTCGATGAAAGTTTTTTTTTCCTTCATCCAAAGACTAAATTTTAAACGAAAGTAACTGGTAAATGTGTCACCATATTACATAGGATAAAGGTATATAATGATTTATGCACGTTTGGAAACTGAACTGAAGTAACTTAATGATTCATGCCATTCGAAAACGGTATAAATTTATTAATTTTGAACTGAATATCAATAAGAAAAACTTAACTGTAAACTAAAAGTAACAAAATGTGTTACAGTATCATCTAGTGCATAAGTGATTGTGATGGTGCTTTACACGTATTCAAAGTGAATAACCGGTTAGAGGCTAGATGGCGCTTTTATCAAAGAAATATTATTATTGAACTGTCATATTATACTTTATTCGTAATCGTAAAAGTTTGTAAAAATTTTTCCTAATTGTGCCAAATGATTCAATTTTTCAATAGTTTTTTTTTTTTCAATGATACTGTTAATTCTGTAACTTCCAATGGCCTAAGGCTTTTATAATATTCCCGCGTTCCAGGGCGGTTCTAACCGCCCCAGGCACCGATTAGCTAAAAACACAGTCGCCGGCCATTGGGGTCCCGGTCCGAACCGCAACCTCGATGGCTCTTAGATGACATATATAGTTAAACGCACGCATGAGTGGCCCTACCCACAGCGGAGGGCCCAAACCCGTGGGTTCTGACTAGCCCACCGGTTCTGCGTCAGATGAAGCTTTAATAGTCTCGGGATTGAAAGCAAAAACATCAGTTAATACAAGATACAAGACTTTTATAATATTACGTAAATAGTGCATTTAACTTCAAATCAGTGTGGTCTTATTTTTATTTTCAGTACCCATTGCACCGACAACAACCGAATGGTTTTGGAGTAATGCTAGTCACATTTATATTCAACTCAGTGGATGGGACGACAACGGTTGCGAAATTACAAAATGGGACATCGATTATAAAGAGTACGGCAGCAAATTATGGAGGAAAGCTGAAAACAGATTGGTAATAATTATGATATCAATGTAATTCGATGTTTGGATCTAAATTAATACTTGTAGGTTTGAATAGTCGTATATGCTTGTACAACCAACTAAGCCAATTTCAGAGAATCGAACCAAAAATACTGTTATTAGACGCAACAGTCTGTTGTAAGGAGGGACGGGTTCGTTCGGGGAAGTATATAAGTATTTACTTATACTTTTCGTATATATATACGACCTCACAGAAGACCGGCGTAAAATGAAAGTGAAAAGTTATACTTCAGTGTTTCGTCTGGTGTGTGAGGTAACCGGGATCACTTTATTAAAATCTGGCAACGCATTGTCAATCCTGGGTGTTACAAATTCATGGACAGCGATTATCACTTAACATCAGGTGTGCCGTCAGCTCACTTACCATTTTTTTTAAGTAACAACATATTATATTGTGCATTAAGCATTACTACATAAATGAATATTGCTCTGCACTATGTTTTAATAGGTAGTCTTGCTAATTTGTCTTCAAACTGGTTCGAATTAGGCAACTTTAGAATGGTTTTAACGTTTAGAAGAGCTAAATCAAGTCTAAATTAACTAACAGAGTTCTTAATTATTTTTTAAACGACAATTTTAATATTTTAGCCCCAGTTGGATCAGACATGGAACCATTACATCGCTTCGTCTATATTAAACCAGCCGAACACTTTCGTCATAGCGGAACTTCTACCCGCACAGTGGTATCAGATTCGAATCGTTGCAGAGAATGCAGCCGGCATTTCTACATCGCTCTACACTTACGCCACGACTACAGTGTTAGGAGGTGAGGATTGATACTATTTTACATTTTTTTAAGTATAAAAGGACATTTTAATAAAAGAGCCGTGATAGCTCAGCGTCCGGGTGTTCGCCTTTAATTCAATATACTCGAGCAACCTGAGTTCGATCCCCGGTGCCGGCACCAATGAAATTGTCAATTTTAAGTGCTGAATTATCACGTGCTCAGCGGTGAAGGAAAACATCGTGAGGAAACCTGAATATTTTCGAAATAATTACAAAAAAAAAAAAATATTTCGAAGATATGTGAAGTCCACCAATCCTCAGTGGGGCCGAGGCCTTTGCCCAGCAGTGGGACATGTATAGGCTGATACTTTATTTTACTTAATAAATTTTAATCAAACATGTACAAGTAACTAAATGTCATCAAAAACTTTAATATCACAACTGTCCAAAGTTCTAATATATGTATAAATAATAAATAAATAACTTTTCAGAATTGATCGGTCCCCCTTCTGACTTTATCGACCTCAACATGCTGGTAATCATTTGCAGTTCTATCCTGCTGATGTTGTGCTCGCTGGCATGTGTGTACATTTTGGTGAAAAGGCATAAGTAAGTACAATAAGCATGATACGGTTATGCAGGTGTAGGCAGAAATTACGGATCTAAACCGTATCAATAATTTCGAAAATATATATTATAACAATCTGTATTATAACAATCTCTCTATTTTACATACATTTGTATCATCTTCTTTACTGTCTACTAGTTTATTAGATAGTTTCAGCACTATTCGCTGAGATAAATATACTTACTGGGGAATATACAGAAAATATTCATATATGTATGACTTCGCAAAGTTGCTATTTTAAGTCAATTAGCGATTCAATTATTGAAACTAAATTAAGTCTAAATTTTAAAAGAGAACTATTAATTTAGTTATAAAAAAATACGCAGTTTCACGACTGCCAATTAAAATATTTGGCCTTTTTAAGAACATTTAATTATTTTTCTGGTATATGAGTACGTTTGTTTTCATTTTCAGTCACCACCGATTGACCGAGTATCGCAACTCACTGACGGCAGAGTGCAAATCAGAAAGAAGTAATGTAACTGCCAATACACCCCAAAGTGTACCCAGCGAAGTTAACAACAGAGTATACAGTACCCCGGTGCATCTGTCAGCAGATAATAAACACGGTTTGTTGTCAATAGTACTTGACTAATGCAATCAATTCTATAAGATCCCGTCCAAAATAGTAAATAATGATCTTGGAAAATCTATCATTAATCTAAGCTAAACTACCTTCGATAATTTTTTAATCTGTAATCTTGTTACAGAGCTGTACGAAATCAGCCCATATGCTCAGTTTGCGATTGGGTTCCGCACGTTTGGACATGTCGATAACCAAGAGATACCTAGTAGAATCCACATTCCAGGCAATAGTAAATCTAGATACGATAGTGGTAAGTTGGTTTTAAAATACAAGTTTACCGAGTTAGCTGATTACTACAGCACCTGATTTGATGGCTTCAAATCTCTATAATTTTTACTTTTAAATTACCGAACTTAAAACTTAAAACTTCGGTAGGAATTAAATTACCTACCGATTACCGTTTAAGAATAAAATCAAAAAAAATTCCTATTGGAACGTTTAAATAAGCGAAGTGTTGGCCACTATGTTCTATACTTTCGTCGTCTTACTGGGAATTGGATAGCTCTGCTTGTAGAAATCTCTGATAAGGAAATTGATGAAGCATTTAAATGAGTTTTTTCGCCTCATGGGGCATAAAATTCCTTCTTTCCTAAAAAGCTATGTGAAATTAAAAAAGGCACATACTAAACTGAGGTCAATTTGTAATGTTTTATTTTATATTTTAATCTTTGACATTTTTTCACTATGTTGTTTATTTACAGAGACGAGCTTCCAAATGAGATCGGAGTCCGAAGAGAGCGATGGCGTTTCGCGAACTACTACGTTGAAAAGCGTTCCAAGAAGTATGTTGATTACAATTTATGTTTATTAACTAAACTTTGTACGTTCAAAGAGCAGTTTGGTTTAAATGAAAAATTATGCTCCTATTGAATTGAAAATACCTGTCAGTTTAATGTTCAGGACAATCATGATAGGTCAAAATTAGGTATCAATATTAGGTAGGAATGTGTTGAAAACTGTTATAACTTATATTTATCGGTTATAATCTGTTCAAAATACTTATTGAAGAAGAAAGCGAAATAAAAAAAAACGAAGTGGGAACGTGAAATATTAATGATATTTCATACAATAAGACCGCAAATGAATCTGCAGAGGTGTAACAGTGGATCTTATTCTTTAATTTATTATAGTTACGGACATCATTTTAGACCATCATGGAAAAGAGTCTTTTTTGGACAAACTTTGGGTATATAATAGTTAATCCTAATCATGAGCGTTAAGTTTTTTATTTTAATAATGTGGTTTTTCCAATTTAGTTTCCAAGGTTGTTACCGTTGTACTTGATGTAAAGTGATTATAGCCGCTAATGGACCTACCATAACTATAATCGTCACCATCATCATCATCCTCCTGCCACTATCCCACCTAGATGGGATCGGCACAACATGTGAATCATGTTGTAAGCGGTTATGGCTGTTTTTTTACGACCGGCCACCTGCCTGACATCAACCCTCCTTGGGAAAGAAACACCCAGATCCTGAACAACTATGCTGTGGGGCACACCAATGTCGTCCCGTGCGGGAATCGAATCCACGACCCCCGACGCCGAAGCCAATAGCTTAACCACCGCCACCGAGTCATCTACAATACCTGTACAGTTGCAAAAGTAAATGACCTCCACTTCACGATTACCTTATGCGAGGAAGTTGTATTACCGCTGAGGAGTCTAATCCGAATTAAGTGACCCGCACACAGATTACATAGTTCAACTTAATTGAGCATCCTTGTTTTCTTCCAGAAACTTGCAGGATACCACACCATAGGTAGCTGAAGACTTCACGCGTTTGAGTTGCGTAAAACGATTATTATTATAATTGTGTTCATTGTTCTAATTAATTATATTATTGGTATTGGTTTTACTATTATAATGTACTCCTATGTATACTATTTTAATTTACTGAAAATGTTCAAATCCTTTTTAATGGATTTTTCAATGTTACTAAAATTAAACTATTTTTTAAATGGTTGTGATATTAATAAATTATTTTAGTTACTTTTTTTTATTGCAACATAAAAATGAAATATTATTAATATTATTATTATTGCAAAAAATGTAGTTTATGTTGTAAAATCTTTTTTGCTAACTCGAATATTCCATTATCATATCACTTTTAAATTTGATAAATAGAAAACCTACAGCCATAAAATATTGATATAAGTTTGCCTGTTACAGAAACAATGTAAATATTGAAATAGTTTATCTGTTGTTCCGAATATTTTACTCTAATACGCTTTTAATATCACATTTTTTGGTTCTAAACTTGGTCCCGAATTTTGTACTTACACATTTTTACCACTAAAGTAAAGGCTATTTTTGACAAGAAATAATTACAATTAAAGCTTTTACGATTAAATGAAGTAGTGACATTGTTAAATGTAACGTTTATCTTCGAAAAGACTGATTGTTTAACATTTCTTTTTGTATCATTCAATCGTGTAAATCCTCGATTTACTAGATGTAAAATTCTTAACTAATAATTAAATGTTAGACCTATGACTTTTTAATAGTTTTATTCTCCATTAATGCATTTATTAATGAGTTCTGAACATCATTTATGCAATAGGTTTTTTTTTTCTTATATCGCTGTACTAAACAAACAAGATCCTTATCATGATAGGTGGCAAAGAAATACAACTTAAGCTTTCATGGCCTGATACTTAGTAAGGAAGAGACAGACGGCTAGTATAAAAGTATTTTTGCGTAAATCTCCCTTTTTTCTTTCGTTTATTTCGGGCAGAAAGTGCCTAATTTTTTAAAATTTGTTTTGAACTTTAGTAGTTGTTTTCATACATCGTAAAAGTATTTCAATGACGACCCTTTTGCGTAGTGGATAGTGAACTTGTCTCTTGCGCCAGAGGGGGTGGGTTCGATTCCTACTACTAGAAAAACATTGTGTGATGAACATATTGTTTTTCTAGTGTATGGGTGCTTATATTTCATTAATTTTCATTTATTTACAAAAGAAAAGAATGTTTAAGTATGTTTATCAGTTCCTAGTACCCACAGTACAAGCTTTGCTTCGGGGTTAGATAACGTTGTGTAAATAAAACTATGTCCTGAAATGATTATTAACGTATTATTACAAATATTATTACAAAACGTTTAACGTTATCTGAAAAATTGACGAAATACGCAATAAGAACATTTAAAGGCTTGGGATCAAACATCGTAGCTGCTGAAAATACATTTGTAGGTCAATAGGTCATATCCAGAAATACATCCAGAAAATACATTTATAGGTCAATCAACAGAACGCAATTTTATACAAGCAATTAATAAGTCTTTATCCGGATCAACTCTCTATGGGCCACACAAATACTTGTCTTGAATCGAACCCCTCGGTGCTGAAGCCAATACCAAAGGCGGCACGGAGTCATCGGGTGAAAGATAGTGGTAAAAGAAAAAATGTGCAACCTCCACATTGATGTGAATGTGAATCGCAGTATTTTATTTTTATTAGCTGCTGCCCGCGACTACGTCTGCCTAGAATAGGCTCAAGGCATAACGTTTACACATAAAGACAGATATTCATACAAATATGCCTTTAACATATTATATCACTTTCATGGGTTTGCCTCATATTGCCTGCGAAAAATTGTTAGATCTTAAGTCAACACCAACCGCCTTTAGAGTTTGTCTCTGAGACTTACTCGTACAGTCATCACGAAGCAATCTGCTGAATGGAAACTGTGTGCGCTTGGGAAACTTCCCATTCCAAATCGGCATATAACGACGATAAAACTCATTCCCGACAACTGTCGGGAAAGAGTTTTATTCACAGAGTGTTCCCACTTTTGCCAGCTGTTACACGAATGGGTTGACCCTTCCAAGGAAGTACCATGACCTGTATTATATTTTATATATACCATTATATACCAGATATATATAAATTATAAGTATATATATTATATACCAGTGGACTTCTTTAAGTTTTGCAAGGTAACCGTAGTCTACTTTATTAAATGGTAGCAACGAATCTGCAACCATGCTGGTGTTGCGAATGTCCATTGGCAGCGGTTATCACTTAACATCAGGTGAAACGAAAGCTCACTTACCACCTTCTCACATTAAAAAAGCCACACTCAGTCGGAATCTAAGTTTCAATTATTGATTGGATTGATGATGTATATGTACTACGAAATTGACGACAGCGTGCTCTCAAAGTAACCTCAAAGTAATCTAACCTATGTATGCGTCTTTGTATGCAAACCTACTGAAGTAGATTAGTTTGTAAATTGTAGTTAAAATAGTTGAGCTAAAACGGAAATACACGTTTTTAGTTGCAAATGTAAACATGTTACTTTGTTTAATGTAATGATAATCATTATTTGCTATTTCACTCCAGTTGTGAGAACATTGTCTTTGAAATAAGTACCATGCCGTAACACTCGGTAATGGCGTTATAAAACTTAATAAAGGCGCAACGTTACACCATTTATGTAGTCGTGACACTTAAATGAGGTACTAGAGTTTATAGTATTTTGTTTCGCGCTCAACATAGCTTAAGAGAAGATGAGTACATAATTTTTGTTCTATAAAACACTTGCTTTTATTTTTCTTAGCTCCTTCCGTACCAAAAGGGTAAAACCCGATCCTATTACTGAGAATCCGCTGTCTGTCTGTCTGTCACCAGGCTGTATCCCATGATAGTTAGACAGTTGAAATTTTCACAGATGATGTATTTCTGTTGCCACTAAAACGAGGAGACCCTGCATGCTGCATTTCCACTCAACATCGCCGATATGACTGCTGGTTTGTTTGTCTGCACATTCGTGCAACAATGAAGAATGCCGCACCCTACCGCTTTGTTTACAATTTGCCACTTTTTTTTCTTTTCCCTTTAAAGTCGATCTGCAGTGTATTTTAGAAATTGTTGAATATTGTTATTTTGCAATAATTTCTCCTATTTCGACGATTCCCCGTTTACGTAGCCGGTTTTACCGTTAAAGTCGTTGTTGATAGGGACATTGCGAATTCGGCGCTCGACCGTTCCAGTTAGATAACGCTGCAAGGCTGCTGTGACTCGTTCAAACGATAACCAATATAGTATGGTTATCTATTTACTGTCGATTCAATAATATCAACGTCAAACATTGTCTATGTAACTCCGTATATTTTTAATTAGATTAATTATGAGAATAATCGGTTATTCCAAATTAAAAATGTGTTTTGTGTGCAAGTATGAGTGAAAAAATGAGTAGAAAGCTCTAAAGCTATGATACAACAAAGAGATGCTGTGTTATGTTTTGGAAATTGATTAATAAACCATACTCTGGAATGGAATATGTGAAATAAGATAATGATATAAGATGTGAATGATAAAAGATGAACACGACTATTTTACGTAAAGTAATACATCCTGTAGATTTTTTTTAACGTGAGTAATATTAAGTATAAAATTTCGAGCCACTTAAATCGATACACTAAACAAAAACAATAGCTTAAATACGCAATGTTTCGATATCGTTTCCAATATCATCTACCGCACGTACGTGTTAGATAACGTATGGAATTTCGCAATTGTAAGCTTGTCTAATGGTTGCCAAAATGTGTTCGTAAATTCTGCTCTTATAGCTCCAGCGAATAGTAATTAGCTTATTAAGTTCATGTGAACTGATTTTCAATTTTATAGTCAAAACATCTATAACTTTGATTATTTTAATTTCTTTATATACGGATAAGTAGAGGGGACAATGAAAAGTAAAAAAAAAAGTACAAATAGTATTAAGAAAATATTAAACCAATGTCTTCGATGCATTTTTGACAGTTTTAAATCATACTTTTTGCTCACAGTACATTATAATTAAAAAGAGGTAATTATAATTAAGTTATCCTCTAATTTCCGCAGCCTGTATGAAACCTTACTTGTTTTATTTGTGCCATGTGGGATTTCCAATTAGGAGCCGTGTTAAATTATTAATTTTCCATCGTGAGCAGAGTTACTTTGTCTTCAAACGCGTTTGAGGTCTTGTAAAAGGCAAATTAGCTTAGTTAATTACGTTTTCCTCTAGCAAACCTTCATCAATATTTAGTCCGCCTATGTACAACTTTGAGTGTGGAATGAGGTTAAATAAAAAAAATTTAAATATTTTTAATGTTGCATTTTTGTAATGTTGTTTTTGTTGCGTATTTTAAACCCAATGAACTTACACGGCATAGGCAATTATTGACTTAGTGACAACATATACCTATATTTTACTAGCCCTCCAATGTTCCAGATGTTCATGGGCGGCAGTGATTACTTTCCATCAGGTGAGCCTCCTGCCCGGTTCCCCCTTTTCCCATAAAAAAATTAAACTTACCGATCGATGGAGCATCTGCGTTTACATGAACCAGCAATTGGATCGTGCGGGAATGCTTGCAGGGCTGTTGAGGCACTACGTATCTATTTTAACACGTATCAAAACTGTTTTTAGGGCCTTACCTTAAAAGTTAAAAAAGGAACCCTTAAAAGATCACTCTCTTGTCAGTCAGTCTGTCCGTGTGTGCTGTTGACCCAGAACCTTGTTTGTTATACACCTAATAGGGACTATAGACCTCAGTATCTGGTATTCAACTTGCTAGGTTCCTGTTCCTGCACCTGTTCCTGAGAAAATTGGTGGTGATTATTTACCAATTTTACTATGTTTGTACAATAGGTACGGAACCCTTGGCGTACGAGTTCGACTCGCAATTGACCGGTTTTTCTCTATTTGTATATATAAATTTAAGATAATAATGTAATAAAGTTTAAGAATTAATAAGATTTTCACTATGTTATAGTATGGTATGCACGACCGCTGTATCATCATTTTACGATCAGTTGGGATGTCATTATTAGACATCAAAAGTGAGTTAAGGATATTTGATAAGTATTGTTTCTAGTACATCGTTTTCTTTTATGTCATATACCTACACAAAAATTCTAACATTAATTATCAACAATAAAAATCTGTCAAAAATGCCTTAGCGAAAAAAATTGACCATTCAAAGTTAGAGGAATAATTTAAACACAAAAACAAAAAAGGCATTTTAAAAAAGATAATAAGTATAAATATTAAAAGTAATTATAAATATTAAAAGACTATAAAAAACACGATTAAAATAAAAAGAAGTACCCGGAGGACCGAGCTTTGCTCGGTTTGTTTTTTTTTTTTTGGTAAATCGTGTATTTTGGAAATTACATTTATATACAAATTACTAAGTAATGAAATATGCATAATATAAGAAAATATGAAGTGATGTTTTTCACAAAAGAAAGAAAAGGGAAAAAAATAACAAAATAACAAATCGACAAAAAATTAAAAATAAAGAAAGTAATGATGTGGAATCGAAAAAAAAGTAAAAATATAAATGTGTAAACGATCGTGACGCGAACCACGGCCGTCTGTTTTGGGGCCGCCCGATTACCGACCGAGCTATTATGACATTTTCACTGGCAGCGAAATTTACCATCATATTCGAATTATATTTTTCATTCCCTGAAAACAGGGATAAAAGGACATTTTCTAAAAATGAAACCTAGCTAGATCGATTTTTCGCCCCCCAATGTATGCACATACTAAATTTCATGAAAATCGCTGGAGCCGTTTCCGAGATTCCGATTATATATATATATACAAGAATTGCTCGTTTAAAGGATAAGATATGTCAGGATTTTTGTGTCTAGGTGTTTATTTATTTATAATATGCATTTATTTACAAAAGAAAATGATGTTAAAGTATTTTATCAAATATCTAGTACCTACCCATGGTACAAGCGTTGCTTTTAATTTGGGACCATAATGCGTTGTGTAAAAATAGATACTGAAATGTTTTTTTATTTATTATTTACTTTGTTTAATCCTGTGATCATGTCATACCTTGCTTGCTTGATTAAATCAATACATTTAATATATATAATCATCAGTAAATAACATATCTCATATAATAATATATCATAATATAATAATATATCTATAAATAATAATATATCATTAAATTTAATATACATTTTTCCGGATTGTCTTAAGAATAAATATAATCTGCATGTTAGGCTCACAACTCCCTTGGACACTCGGATACTTGGAGCAACAGGAGGAGTCACAAATGCGATGCTGGTTTTTAAGGCAGGAATACTCTCTTCTTGAATGTCCCTAAGTCGGATCGTCCGGGAAATACCGTTGGACAACTGATTCGACATCGTGGTTGTTGTATGTGGGATCTACTGACTTGATGAAAATGAAAATCGGCAAACATAATGTATTACGCCGTTTACGTCTAATATTATGTTTAATTCGTAACAAACGTCTAGAATATGTAGATGAAAAAACTTTGTTTTAATTTAATGAATGTAAATTTATTTAAGTTGTAAATATTGTAAATATAATATTGTATATAATAGTATTGTAAGTAAATTGTAAAATATATGTTTAAAAGTAATTTCGCATTATCATACTGCAGAGTCTACATTTAAATAAACAATAAACGTATTTTTTTTGATTTAATTTGAGGACACAAAATATCCGTTTCTGTGAAAATATATTTAAGGAAATACAACGTTGCGAATAAAATACGTTCCTCCTAAGTGTTCGATTTACGTTCACGAGTTCTCTGTAACGATTCATTTCCGGTAGGTTATTAATTTTGAATCAGTATCAACAGTCCTCGAATAATACCGTGAAGCTGTGACACTGGGAACTGTGGGAAATTCAAAGGAGGAAATGTAGTTTGTGATTTATGGAGCTTGTCATCCCGGCGTACCTTATACTTAATCCGTGAATAGTCAACGGACAGTCTTGTTTAATTATACATTTAGTATGCTCCATTTAATTATTACATTTTTTTTATTTGTTGACAGGTTTTTTTTTTTAAATAATTTAGTACACATTTTTACAAAATGTGTGCTTTTTGATGTATGATTTTGATTCTACATAAAATTCATATTTAATGAAAATATAATATTGAATATTTGAGTATTAATGATTTAACAGTTGGATATAGAATGAAGCCTTTATTTAGTAAGTTCTTCTTAGAGTGAGCAGAGGTTAACAATAAAACTAAACGGTCATTTATTAACTCACACGACTTTCAATTTTCCTCCGCCATACAGATTTTTGGCTCCAAACATATTACAATCCAGAACATTTTTAAATCCGGAGCTAAACTTTTTTTTTCCCTAGCTTTTCTTTAAATTTTTTAGAACAATTTATAATCAAGATGCTCATTAAAACTGGATCTAAAGACAATGAATATGTAAACGACCACTTCAAGACATGAGTACACAGCTGGTACAGGAGTTCTAGGTGCTTACCGTTAATAAACTTCCTTTTTTGATATCTCGTTGATATCCGTGCGTGCGTACTCTTAAGCCAACATTATTAAAACCACTACCAAAGAAAACCTCTTTCACCGAGTTATTACAACAGAGGATATATTAGGTACTGCAAGCCTACTCCCGACAAATTCGGGTTCTGAATCAATCGAGTTTGTTTCGAAATCATGACATTTCGTACCACTGTGGTAGGGCCATGCAGCAGCCTCGGCTGTTGCACGAATGGGCAGGCCCGTCCGGGTAAGTACCACGATCGCACAGAAGACCGGCGTAAAGTGGAAGTATAATACTTTCGCGTTTCGTCTGGTGAGTGAGGTGGCCGAAGCCCAATTTTCAAAAGGTTGTCAACGCATCTGGAACCCTCGGGTGTAGCAGATGTCCATGGGCGGCGGTATCCGTCTGGTCGCTTGGCAACGTTTCACATAAAAAAAAAAGAAAACACTGAATCTGACGCCAGAGCACATTCGAGTGGTGGCTCTAATTGGAACTAACTAAGATCGAATAATTTTTCGGAAAACATTAAGCAATTAACATTTTATCTAAAAAGATGCCGGATACAAGGAATAGACGGCTACTCGGCTATTTTATTTACGGAATACTTTTATAATATGGATATTAACATTATGGAAAAACATCGATTAGCCGAGGAAAATCAAAGGGTAATAATCGATCATCGGAAGCCACCTTCAACTCCACTCGGTGAAAAATCATAAAATAACCACAAAGTCAGTCACATAAGCAGAGACGTGATTTTATTCTGAGATTTTATTCTTAATTCATTTAACCAAATATGATATACCTGAGTGTAATAATATGTGTATGTGAGTGTATGTGACTTTATGTGAGTGTATGTTAGTATTATTGAATGATATACGTGAGTGTAATAAAGACATATTTTAATGTACAAAAGGCGGTTCATTGCTGCTATTTCACGGGTACTCCATTCAGTAGGTTTCGAAAGGACGTCGGGCGTGGACGCCTTCTTCCCGTGTTCTGCGAAGTTTCGCGACGTGATCTACAGTTCGATGTCGGTCGTGGAAATACGGTAACGGTATAGATTTCTGTTCATTAGCAATCCGCAATTTTTCTGAAAAAAAAACTTTTTGATTTGACGAATGAATCGAGCGTTGCCGGCTTGTAGTAAATCTGATTTTAATTTCTTTTAAAGTTGTGAAGCAAACAGGTGAAACATATAACGATAAGAACATTTTCTATGCAAGATTTACATGTATAAGGCCAGAAAAAAGTGAAAGAAAAAACATGTAATTTCGTAAACAGGCAAATAAATAAATAAATGAATAAAAATTCATATTATTTATAAAATGTGAAAAACTTAATGTTTTTTGTTTTAAAATTGCCGTTATAGAATCCTAGAAAATATTTAATCGAATTTACTGCTAAGATTCCTAGTTGGCTTATGAATAACGGTTTGAATATCAGCGGATTTCTCGCAACAAAGCCTAAGCATGTCTGATGAAATCCAAACTAAATCGCAAATGAGAACAAAGAGTCCTAAGCTAATACGGACATCCGGATTCATCAGGGCCTTAA
Source organism: Iphiclides podalirius (assembly GCA_933534255.1). Lineage (NCBI taxonomy): Eukaryota > Metazoa > Arthropoda > Insecta > Lepidoptera > Papilionidae > Iphiclides > Iphiclides podalirius. The sequence continues at coordinate 31,961 of OW152837.1, forward strand.
TTAGTAGGATAACGGCACACGCTTCAGCGTCATCCACCGTCGGTTTTAGATTAAAGGCTGTAAAATCTCCAATTCAAATTGCACGACGGAATTCAAATGAAATGCGTCCCTTACCATCGTTTCCAGCTGGGGGTGAATGTCGATCGTTATGGAACCAGAACTAAAAACGATCTTACATTGTTTCATCGTTTTTGATAGCGACAGTCATTGTTAATAAAATAGCAATGTGTATACGTTTTCTAGTGCAAAAGAAATTGTTTCAATCAAAGTTTCCTTTCTTCTTAAAAATTATACATAATACTAGCTGTGCCCGCGACTTCGTCCGCGTGGAATTTAAAATAAAAAAAATCAAAAATAAAAGTAGCCTAAGATACTCCTTATTATACCAGCTCTCTGCCAGTGAAAGTCCCGTCCAAATACGTCCGGCCGTTTCAGAGATTAGCCGGAACAAAGAGACAGACAGACAGATAGATAGATAGACAAAAATTGTAAAAAAGTTATTTTGTTATATGTAACATGTATACATCCATATGCATTTAGTAAAAAACGGCTCTTTCAATATTACAATCAGATACTCCAATATTAGTTATCTGTATGTATAGATAATATGTTTCTTGCTAAACTATACAATTTTTTAAAACATTACCCTTACTGTAGCATTACATTATCCTGTGTTGTAAGGACGTTTTACAAACATAAATTTCACGCGGAAAAACACTTATACGATACAATTATCTGTGGGGCACACAAATTGACAAGTTGTCCCGTGTGGGAATCGAAGCTACGACCCCCGACGCCAAAGCCAATAACTTGTCAACTGTGCCACGGAGTCATCATCACTATACTGCTGAACTATGCTGTTAAATTTTAACTTATAGAAAGAATGAATTCGAAGGATAGTTCATCAATAAAGGAGATATTGATGAACTTATACTGAGATATTGATTGAATAACGGACTATATTTATGACTTAAGGAAAAGATGTAGCATTGTAACCAAATCCAGCCAAGTGCGAGTTGGACTCGCGCACGAAGTGTTCGTACCATTATCTATAAAAACGGCAAAAATCATGTCCATTGTATGGGAGGTCCCCTTAAATATTTATTTATTAATATTTTTGTTATTCCGTTTTTATAGTACCTATTTGTTGTATAACAGCAACAGAAATACATCATCTGTGAAAATTTCATCTGTCTAAGTATAACGGTTCATTGTATACAACCTGGTGACAGACGGACATACAGACAGCGGAGTTTTAGTAATAGGGTTCCGTTTTACCTTTTGGGTACGGAAACTTAAAAAATATCGTAAAGCAAGATTTTCACAAAAAAAGCATATGCAATCAAAAGTTGAGAAACCACTTGAGTTCCGGTTCAGAACATCAAGGTAAGGGATAGAAGCTATACCGTCTGGAATTACGCTCTGCAGTGGGATTTAAAACGAAAACTTCTCCAAAGCGTCTTGGTGCGAGATTTATTTCGGTTTTTGCATTTCCCGCTCGTTTGTACGCCGAAGTATTTGGAAGACAATCTGCGGTGGTGATTGGCTGAATAAAATCAAAAAGGAAATTTGAATAACAGAAGGCGATTTTTTGTGGTTGCTTTTGGTATATTAGCATTTATATTGTAAGGGGTCATTGAGTTCGTGATTTTTTTGCGAACGTTTAAAACTTCTCTGATTGCCGATGACAACGCTTTAATTCATGAGATGAATTTATTTCTTTCGAAAAAAAGTGAATTAAATGTTACAAACCAATTCTAAGGAAAGAATACTGGAAGATACTGGGAGATAATGCTTATGGTACGAGTATTATGTGCATTAAGAATAAAAATAAATACTAGCAAAATCTCAGTAAAGTTAACAATATTCGCGCATACTTTCTTTACAGTAGAAACCTCGACCCAGTAATGGGACATTTAATATTTAGGAAGTGACTGTGATAATTATTTAATATTCTTGTTGTAAAAATATTGTTATTCTTATAATTATGATATTTATAGGCATATCGAAATGTAAAAAAAAAAATAAAAAACAGAATGTTTGAGGTTATTATCCATTATATGCTAAGAAACAAATTAATCATAAGAATAACTTTTGGCAATAAATAACGACAATTAAAAGTTTCGTCAGTAAATTATACTTAATAACTAGTAACGGCTTGTTCGCAACTCTTGCCATTAATCCTAGAATCAATTGAAAAGTAGCCGTTTGTAATCACGGACTACAACAATTGTATAAAGGGAAAATTATAGCTCTGAATTTGGAATATTTACAAGATAGATCTTCTTCTTCTGTCGGTGCCTATTCAATCAATGGAGGTTAGCAATCAACTTGTCTCTATCCTTGGCGAGGCGAAGAAGTTCAACGGCACTCCACTCCCTGATTTTTCGTAGCCATGATTTCTTTTTCTTTATGCGAAAAGGTGTCAAACGTGCAGACGGTTCACCTGGTGTGAAGCGAATACCGCCATCTGCCACACCCGAGGGTTACAGATGAGTTGACAACCTATTGAAAATTGAGCTCCGGCTGCCCCACTCACCAGACGATACGCGAAAGTATTATACTTCCACTTGACGCCGGCCTTCTGTGAGGTCGTGGTACTTACCCGGACGAGCCTGCCCATTCGTGCAACAGCCGAGGCTGCTGCGTGGCCCTACCACCGTTAACAATTTCTTCGTACGACTAGCTGATCTTTCCCGCAACTTTAACTTTTTTAGAAACATATTATGCTAGTGTGATTTTATTTCTGCGTTATGTCATTCACTAACATCGTTTTAGATGTTCAATGCCACAGGTATCATACGACTGTGATAACATACGTGTTTAGGCAGGGCAAGAGCTTGATGAGAGTTGCTTGGATAAAAAGAAATTGTGACTTGGACCATTAAAGATTCCCGGATGTTTATGATGGTTTAGGATAATTTAGCCCCTTGCAGCACAATAATCTGCAGCTATCTGGGTTAAAATTTTTACAGCATACTGGGTAATGATGGTTTAGTTAGATGTTCGGATGTTTTTTTTTATTTTATTAAAAAAAGGAACAAATACACAACTTAATTATTACATCAAAAAGCAAAAGTTTGTTTATTGTTCATAAGTATGATTATAAGTATTTTTTGGATTTGTAAAATTTGGTTATTAGTTAGGCGGCAGCTTTCGGTATCGATCCAACTTTTTGTTTGTTCAATCAAAATTTAAGCTCCTTGTAACATCGCTAACGCTTGTCCCTTCGGGATTAAACTTCGTTAATTACCGAACTTCGTTGGATGTTCACATGTGCGCATGTGGGATTCAGGATTCCGGAGTTGGGGAAATAAAAAACTTTGCGGGCGAAAAGATTCTGCTAATGAATAGGTCGAGGTACATGAGTAGGGATTCATCGAGAGTTTTGTTTTTATTATTTGATAAACACGATTTATAACCGTGAGTCGTGGAGAAGAGAAAAAAGTTTTTTAAGAAAATAAGAATAGACTTTAAAAACTGGTTAGCACTAAGAAGTTTATAATAATATTAAATCTAATTGAAAATACATAATTGAAAATCTAACCTATATAACCTAACCTACCTAACCTGTAACAAAATTGAACAATTTTAGGAGTTTTCATTCATATTTCATTTCGGAAATGAAACCCTTTCGAACGAAAAAAGAATTTTGCAAGTCCGTCTCACCCCATTTATGACGAATTTCTGCCCGAACATACATAAAAAAAATAAACATCCGAATTGATGACCTCCTTCTTTTTAAAGTCTGTTAAAAAACCTGAGTATTATTTAAAGTTTGGTAACATATCGCTCATTATGATCATCCTCATTTCAGCCTACTCGAGTCCACCGTTGAACATATGCCTCTCCCACAGACTGCCACGAAGCCCATATCACTCATCCTTCCATATTTGATTGGAATCAGTCAGCATAAAGACAAATATAGTGCTGGAGATTGAAGCAAGAAAACCTGGTTCTGGGCTTATTCTTCGTGCATTTTATAATTTAATATAGCATATTATTTAATATAGCATATTATTTAATATAGCATATTTAATATAGCATATTATAATTTAATATAGCAACTGCTAAAAGAGTTCTAACGATTTTACCTTGATCCTAATGTTTTAACTATTACTGTACTTCAATATTAAGAACTATTATAACGACAAGCAGCACTAGTGGTTACATAACCGTCCGGGAACGCGGCCGAAATATAAGTGACCGCTGCACCATGCGACCATGTCCCTTGGCTCGAGTAGATAACGTCATATCCGGTATATAGTGTTGCCAGCGCCAACACTGCTTTTTTATTCTAGGAGTACCAAGGTCTCACAGAAGATCAACATAAATTGGCAGCATTATACTTTCGTTTTTCGCATAGACAATAGGATAACCGTAGCCCGTTTTGTTGAAGTTTAGCAACACATTTGCAACTTAAGTGTTGTAGTTGTCCATTGTTGTTTTTACGGAAAAGGGGGCAAATAGACAGGCGGTTTACACGATGTTGAGTCAACATCGCCACCAATTGCGACATCGAAAGAGTGCAAATGCATTGCCGGCCTTTCAGGTAAGTCATATTGGGAAGTCATATAGGTTTTACAATTTAAAGTTCTAATACAAAATATGAAACACGCTTATATTAGGTTAGGTTTATCGAGTCTGTATATGAAACACGAAGCGCCTACATACCACTAATCGCGTACCCTCGAATATCGTCCGGTTATTGATGACGCGTCAATTAATCTTGCTCAGATGTCCACATGTGCAGAGGGATTTGGGGTATTTCATCTGAAAGCAGTGACCAGGTCTATTTTTAAATAATACATTTCATGAGTCGTTAATCAAATAAAGATAGGAAGATCTGACGTCTCTGGAACTCGGAGGATTTCATGTGGCAACCCTGGCAATAACTTGTTCTAAATTTTGCTCCAACATTTTAATTAAATTATAATTGTAAATTGTTTATATCCACCTCAAAATCATATGTTTTTCAAATTATAAGCAAAGATTAATGTAATAGAATAACTAGTTACAAATATCCGTGTGTTGTATGTCAATTGAGTAAATCAAAACAACGACAGGTAACGAACTTTCTTTTAAATTTTATGTAATTCCTTGTCATCCCTTTCTGTGCATTTTATTTATTTTCATTTAATAATTATATTTTATTGGTTTTGTTGTTAGTTGTTCGGTTTCATATTGAATATTCTATTGGTAATTCTGTCTGAGACCCACGATATAGCAACTTTAACGTTTAACCTTTTGCTTACTCTGCTACTTAATCAATTATTTGGGTTTCTTTTACTATATATACTAATATATTAAAATGAATACTCGCAATGCCAAGGCACGCCAAATGGAAAACCAACAACTCCACTCGTGCTTCAAGAACTTAAGGCATCCAAGGAGCAGTGTGAGCAATTACTCAAGGAAAGGGAGGACAATGAAAAAGAAGTAATAGAAATAGTTGGGAAAAATAGCCAATTAAAATATGAAATGTCTCAACTACATACAGAATATTTAAATTTGTTAAGGGAAAAAGACCAGTTACAGGGAACCGTCAATGAGTTTGGCCAATGCAGAAAGGAGTATGAGGACGCTCTCACACTCAATTCTGCACTGAAATTGCAATTACACGAGGCCAGTATACAAATTCCACAGTTAAATTATTACATAGACAACCAAAAGGCCTGCCAGACTCAGGGCCTGTTCAATGAGCTGGTCAATTTGCAGCCATCTTGTAACCTTCAAAATGCATGTACTGTAATAGACTTGACTAGCAATGATTCTACAACATCAAGATCAAAAACAAGAATCCCATGCAGCAGAAATAAATTCAGGAAATATGTAAAAATTAATAAATATATTACTTAAGTTCAGAAATAAATTAAAAGTAAAATGAATACTAAAAACTATGTAAAACTTTGCAAAGAGAAACAACACTTAATTTCTACAGTAAAACAGTATTCGGTTGAGGTGGATAATATTAGAATTAGCTATGAGGCTGACATAGAAGGACTTAACTCTGAAATTTCAGAATTATATAACTCTCTTACAATCATAACAAATAAATACAAATCGGCCCCAAAAGGAAATTTCTGAGCACATTTTGTCTGTGGAAGAGCTGGTTATGTTATGTAAGCATAATGAGGAGCGCTTTGAGTCATTGTCAAAAAAATTCTGTGAGTGTCAGCGCTCAATGCCAGTTCTTTCGCAGACGGATCGTGAAAATAGTGTTAGTCATAATAGCTTGACTGGCAAAGCTGATCTCTATGGCGGTTCCATAGCTAAAGATATGAATTCAATTAAGAATAATATTATTGTTTATAGTGATGACTTAGGTAAAAATATTGGCCCATTAATAAATGAAATTTTTAAGGGCCAAATTACAAATTATTGCATGCCAGAAGCATCATTTAATGACATAATTCAAAAGGTCTTATGTAGTAATTTCTGTCCCAACACCATATTAGGGTTGTTGATAGGGACAAGGGGCAATGTTAACAAAGGACAGTTGTTAAAATACTTGGAAGATGTAAATAATCTAAATGTTAATAAATTGTCTTGTTTACATTGCCTTATTTAAGGGATATGCCACATGAAAACAAAATAAGATTTGACATTAATTTGCAGTTAAGCAATTTATTCTGTAATTTTTCAGTGAATTTGACATGTCAAAATAATGATACTGACAAATTACATATAATTGATATTAAAGCCATAATTAAAAAATATCAAACAAAAGATAGGTATTTCCTAGCAAAATTTAATTTAAGACTGATAGCAAACGCGCTATCTTATTTTTTACATTTTAATTTAGCCAAGCGTTTGGCTACACCATCATCTGCTCCTATTGAGCAGCTAAATAGTTTAATATGTACTTTGGAATCCGTTCCAAATAATTTAAATTAATTATTGAGACAAAAGAGGAAATCTCTTGCAATGACATTTATGTAATGAATTATAAAAAAAAATATTCTATTTCACAGAAAATGTTATGTAATAAAAATTGTTTAAAAAAACCTGGTGCATCAAAATATTCAAGGTTTTCAAGGTAAAGATTTAGAAATTGACTTGTTTTTAAATAGCAATGATGTTGATATTTTATGTATTACTGAACATTGGTTAAAAAATAATTCCTTTATGTTTAACTTCAGTAGACACCAGGTTGTTAGTTCTTTCAATAGAGAAAAAGTGTTACGTGGTGGCTCTTTAATATTATTAAATAGATATTTGTCATATAAGGAGCGTAAGGATATTGAGAGCCTCTCTGTTGAGAGAACTATAGAAATGGCTTGTGTTGAGCTTGAGCATCTCATTGTTGTTAGTGTTTACAGACCGCCCTGTGCCTTGTATGAACGTTTTGAAAAAATCATGGAGGAAGTTTTACATAAACTTCATAAACAGAATAAACTGTCGTCATATGCGGAGACTTTAATATTAATCTCCTAGAAGCTTCTTCCATGAGGATAAGATTCTGCTCATTGTTAAAATCATTTAATCTTTTCAACTTGTTTTTTGAGCCTACAAGAATAACAGAGTCAAGTGCAACATGTATAGATAACATTTTTACAGATGTCAAACCATTGCACAGACTAATAATACATAAATTAAGTTCTGACCATTCAGGGCAGTTTGTCACATTGCCTCTGCACTGTAAAATCCAAGATACTAGGAAAGCTGTGTTTGTTCTGATAAATAAATATCGCAAGGAGAAGTTTAGAAGTAATTTAATAAAAAAACTACCTATGCTGCCCTACTATGACAATGCTAACGCCTTGTATAGTTCATTATTTAATTTCATACAAATCGAATACGATGCCGTTTTTACTTCTAAAACATTCTCTTTGAACAGTCGCAAGACTTTTAATGAATGGGCAACAGCAGGAATTCACCGCAGTAGACGAAGATTGTATGAACTTTACAGTGAAAGGTCATACAATCATTCTGAGACATTTAAAGATTATGTTAATAATTACTCAAAAATATTTAAAAAAGTGTGTCTTGCCGCCAAGTCATTACATTTGAGAAATAAAATTAAAAATGCCTCTAATAAAGTAAAAATGACTTGGAACATTATAAATAGTGAAACAGGAAAAACCAAATCACGTAGGTCTGACTACCAGCTCAACATTGATAATAAACTTATAACGACTAATCAAGAGGTAGCTGAAGTATTTGAAAAATTCTTTAGTGAGATTCCTACTTTAACTACATTGTCGCTGAATTCTTCTCCTGCTGTTGCCGAGACATTACTTAAGGAAAATGTAAGTGCTTGCACCACAATCTTTAAATTTCAGGCTGTATATGCAAAATATATTATAAAAATGTTTAAGACCATTGAACTTAAGAAAACGGCAGATCTATGGGGAATGTCCGTTGAAGTGACTGCCTCAATAATAGATTCAATCGCACCTTATTTGTCAATAATTTTTAACAGTAGTTTAGATTCTGGCGTATTCCCTGATCTCATGAAACACAGTAAAGTCATACCTGTATTTAAATCCGGTAGTACTTCGGACCCCACTAATTTTAAACCCATTTCTATACTACCAACACTTAGTAAAATTTTCGAAAAACTTCTTCTGGATCAGCTGTTAACACATTTTAACTTAAATTATTACATCACAACCAGTTTGGTTTTACCGATGCTGGTGTAGAGCTGATCAAACATATATTTGAGGCTTGGGAGAGTTCACAGGATGCTCTGGGTGTCTTTTGTGATCTTTCCAAGGCTTTCGATTGCGTGAATCATGAAACACTGATCAGGAAATTGCGCCATTATGGCATTAAAAATATCGCGCTTGACCTCATTAAGTCATATCTATCTAATAGAATTCAAAAAATTGTAATTAATGGTGCTAGTTCTTCTGGGTCGACGGTATCTATGGGCGTTCCGCAGGGCTCGATTCTCGGCCCATTTCTCTTTCTCATTTACATTAATGATCTTCCTTACTTTGTAGGGAGTAAACACGATATAGTTTTATTTGCCGATGATACATCATTAATTTTTAAAATCAATCGACAGCTTGTTACAATTGACGAGGTAAATAATGCTATGTCAGAAATAGTCTATTGGTTTAATACTAACAATTTACTATTAAATGGTAATAAAACTAAATGTATGAAATTTTCAACACCTAATGTTAAACGTTTGGGTGCTACCAATGTACTTATAAATGGGGGGGGAGTTAGGCCTTGTGGATACGACTGTCTTTCTTGGAATAACTCTCGATGCAAAGCTTCAATGGGGTCCCCATATATCCAAACTTGCGAATAGACTAAGTTCTGCAGCGTATGCTATAAGGAAAATAAGATGTCTAACTGATGTAAAAAACGGCTAGAATTGTGTATTTTAGTTACTTCCATAGCATAATGTCATATGGTATTTTGCTATGGGGGCACGCGGCCGATATAGAAACAATTTTTATTTTGCAAAAAAGGGCCATAAGAGCTATTTATAATCTAGATCTGAATGCATCTTTGAGAGAGAAGTTTAAAGAAATAAATATATTAACCTTAGCCTCCCAATATATATATGAAAATGTTATGTATATGCGTAGAAATATTAATAATTTTGATAAGAATACTGATATACATAATGTGAACACTAGGAACAAACACAAGCTTGTAATGCCAGTTACTAGACTCCATAGAGTAAGTAACTCGTTCATGGGGCGGTGTATACGCTTTTACAACAAAATCCCAGTAAATGCACAAAACCTGCCTATTAACAGGTTTAAGAAATTTATTAAAGAAAAACTTTATAAAAAGGGTTATTATAATACAAATGAATACATTAATGACAATAACCCCTGGGAATGAGTTGATCGCTCCCAAGCTATTTCTAAAAGGAAAAAAATCAGTTGTATAATTTTTGAACTTTATGTTAAGAAAAAAAAAATAATTACAAAAAAGAGGATACCTACGGAGTTTCTTTCGCCTGTTTCTTCTCCGCTAGAGGAACCTCATTACGAAACGGTGGTAGATTTAAAAAAAAATATGACTATTGATAAATGAAATTGCTTTTTCAGCTTCAGTTTTCCAAACGTGACAACGATTTAGCTCTTCTCTTCTTTAGGATCTTTTTTTTATCTTTTTTTTATCTTTTTTTGGTTTTAAAAAACAGCAATCTCCTATAATAATTTTTATTATAATCATCTATATTATATTTCCTATAATAATTAATATCCTAAAGTGAGGTTGCCCTCACTTTAGGATAACATTATCCTGTGTTGTAAGGACGTTTTACAAACATAAATTGCACGAGGACAAACACCCAGATGCGAAACAACTATCTGTGGGTCGCACAAATAGTTGTCCCGTGTGGGAATCGAACCCACGACCCCCGACGCCGAAGCCAATAACTTGGCAACTGCGCCACGGAGTCATCGTAAAGGATACAAGTATAAGACAATAAAACGTAAAAAATCGGAAGTTTTAATCTGATATTTTACGGGTAATATGGAGTAATGTATCTACCATAGGTTTTTGAACAAGTACCACGACCTCAAAGAAGACCGGTGTGATTTGGGAGTGTCATACTTCTGCGTTTCGTCTGGTGATAAAGGTAACCGGGGTCCCCTTTATTAAAAGGGGACAATGCATCAGCAACCCTGCGAATGTATTCTGTATGTCTGTTATAGTAAACCTTTTTTAAAATTCACCACCACTTTCACTCTGCGTCACCCTTACGGTAAAAAGGTAGAAAATGCCCCGGCCATTAAATCGTTCAATACAGATGCGTATGATAAAAATTAAATATATTTTTTCTGTTAAAATAAATTCAAGAGCTTCGGGTTTGAAATTGCTGAATACTGAAAAGACGCCTCTGTAAATATCCTACTTAGCGACGATCCAAGATTTATGCCAGAATTTGCATATTTACCTTCCTTGCTCTTAGAAATTTAAGAGGAATCTGAACTGATTTTTTTTTTTTATGCGAAAAGTTGTCAAACGAGCAGACGGTTCACCTGATGTTAAGTGAATACCGCCGCCCATGGACATCTGCTACACTCGAGGGTTACAGATGCGTTGACCTTTTGAAAATTGGGCTCCGGCTACCTCACTCGGCAGACGAAACGCGAAAGTATTTGTCATACCACTTTACGCCGGTCTTCTGTGAGGTCGTGGTACTTACCCGGACGGGCCTGCCCATTCGTGCAACAGCCGAGGCTGCTGCGTGGCCCTACCACCGTAAAGTGATTATTGACTTATTAAAACAAGGCACAGGTAGATATTGCGAAAATATTTCACAAAATTACAATTAATGTTTGGTATGTAATGCTTTCATTACTATTAAGGAAATACACTTATAAAACAATGATATTATATACAGAGATATGACACTAGAGCACTGAAATTGAGACAAATCTATAGAATTGCAATCTAACTACACCAATTGGTGTAATTAGATTGTAATTCTATAGACTGCTACCTCTGTCCATTATATACGTTCTATATCATCCGTCACATTCATTTAGTACCTGGATGACCGAGCTTTGCTTGGTATTTTTTTTTGTAACTCGTGTGTTTTGTTAATTACATTTAGATACTAATTACTTAGTGGTGAAAAGTTAGTAATATTTTTCGATTTTACCGACACTGAAAAAAATCACAAGTTCAATTAGTTTAACATTTTATTAGAAACAAATTAGTACTAACTTTTTTTACAGTTTATCAATCAAATACGTAAGCATAGTTTAATCATCATCACAGTTTTAATTATGTAATCTGGTCTTAAACTAATAATAATAGTAGTAACACATATCATACGTCACCTCTATAGCCGTAATAGCTCAGTAGCTCGGGCGCTCGCCTTTAATTCAATATACTCCAGCAACCTCAGCTCGATCCCCGGTGGTGGCACGAATGAAATTGTTAATTTTCAGTGCCGAATTATCACGTGCTTACAGTTGAAGCAAAACATGACAAAACCTGTATATTTTCGAAATAATAATAAAAAAAATATTCTTCTAAGATGTATGAAGTCGGCCAATCCGCAGTGGGGTCGAGTGGTGGACTATGCCCTAAACCATGTATAGGCTGATACCTTACTTTTATAAGGCTCCTCTCCGAGGCTTGAACATATAGTATATCGATTAAGCTGGCATGAATCGTCAGTTTGTGATTTATTTTTCCACATCTGACAAAAGATTTTAACAGCCATTTGTTTGCTGACAGAAGATGTTAACGGCTGGGTCAAGCCAATCCTCATGTATACCTTTGCCATACTCAGGTAGACTCAAACTCATCTCAATACCCTGGACCGAAAAGAACATACCAGTATGACGTCCTACCCAGATCGATTTTTCGCTCCCTATGTATTTATATATACACGAGAATTGCTCGTTTGAAGGTATAAGATATGTTACATAATGTAAAGCGGAACACGTCGGCCGCGCCGCCACGCCAGGCCTCATCATCCCCTACTTTGCCTGCCACATACTTACTCTTACCTCCTATCCTAAGGTGCGATACGGCGAGATCTTCGGATTCGCGGTGAGTGATCGAATAATAATCGGGGCTTCATCCTTATGCTGTCGACGTTCCACGTACAAGAACAAAGCGATTCGCTTCTTCATTTATCATCCGTACAGCTAAGGAATGGCCTGCCTGCGTCCGTCTTTCCGTCCGAATACAACGATGGCGTCTTCAAGGCGAGAGTGAATAGGTTTCTACTGAGCTAGCGCGCTTACCACCAACGGCTGCATCGCCACTTACCATCAGGTGGGATGGCAGTCAAGTGCTAGTCAGTTTTTGAATTAAAAAGAAAAGAATTAATAATCTGGTATTAAGAAAAAATACATTATGGCGCTTCGCGATCGCGGCACGTGTTCGACAGGCCCCTCGTGCAGGTTTCCGGAGCCCTAGGCCCGGCGAAGGGGCTGGATTCGGATCGAACATACGTCATCTGTGAAAATTTCAAATTTCTAACTATGACGGCTCATGAGATACGTACGCTCGTTGACAGACGGACAGGCTCCCGTTTTACCCTTTGGGTACGTAACTCTAAAACTACCGATACCTGTACTAAAAATTACGGTTAGCGATCGCCGACCGATGGGAATCCGAAAATCCACCAAGACTTGCTATTCAGAAGGGCAAGACTAATTGACACGTCATCAATAACCGGCCGCCATTAGAGCGTAAGCGATTATCCATGTCGATGTTGCGTGGTTCGTATGCTTAGACAAATTATAGGTCGCATTCGTTCCAGCGTATCGTTCAGATGATTCGTCTCTTATATTTTCAACCGAGTTCAAAAAAAGGATGAGATAAATGTAATAAAATATATATAATAAATAATAATAAATGTAATAAATGACATGAATATGACAATACTTTGATTTTGGTCAAGTTTAAACTTTGCATCCAGACCTGTTTTTTACGAATATGTAATGGCTGCTTTTTTCTATTTAAAATGATTGTGAGTTTTAAACTCATGCCTGAAAGGCGGGAGAAAAATATTGACTTTGAATTTAGTGGGAGGAAATAGATTTAAGATCGTTATTTATTATGTTATTTGAAAAAAATAACAGTTGTATATTAACTGTCAAATTTGCCTATTTTTTTTAAATTTTTCGCCTATTTAACGAGGATCAAACCAAAGGAATCCAAAGTAGGAAAGCATCTAGCACACAGTACATCAGGTAACACAATACTTTCTTTAGATTATCTCTATTAAAAGATATAAAGAAACTCTAGAGATTGTCTCGAATTTTATTTCAAATGTTGGGTGTAAAATATTGCCTTACACTTTCATAACAAAAGCATACTAAATTTGTCATTCGCAGCGTGTCTGTTAGCAAAAACTTTTTTGCCTTTTATGTTATTCTTCTGTCGCGAAGACTTTGAAACACCTTCGTGGTAGTTTACTTTTTATACGTAAATGGATTTTTCTCTTTTTGAAACTTTATAACATTTACTTTTTTCTCTGCCTTACTCCCAACAATGCTAACATTTTTCTCTATTTATGTAAACTTTTCGCATTTGGAATATTACTGGTTTTACAAGAGATATTAAATCATTTGAAATGTTTTTAATCGTAAATAAGAAATTATTTCATTATTTTCTGTTTGCGCATTAAAAGTAAAGTAAAGTAACAGCCTATACATGTCCCACTGCTGGGCAAAGGCCTCCTCTATACAGAGGGTATCAGGGCATAGTCCACCACGCGGCCCCACTGCGGATTGGCGGACTTCACATATTTTCGAAATACATTTTTTGTTATTATTTCGAAAATATGCAGGTTTCCTCCCGATGTTTTCCTTCACCGCGGAGCACGGGATAAGTCAGCACTTAAAGTTAAAAACTTCATTGGTGCCGGCACCGGGGATCGAACTCAGGTTGCTCGAGTATATTGAATTAAAGGCGAGCGCCCGGACACTGAGCTATCACGGCTCTCGCTCTCGCATTATTTGTAACATATACTTAATTTCCATTCGCAGTATTGAGTAAACATGTATTTGTGCCACTTAATAATTTAACTTTATTTATACTTTAAATTATCAGGATGTGATACATAACAAAAAATTGTGTTTTATATATAAATGTGACTTTATCACAATCATGTATAAAATACTATTTTTTTTTAAATAACGCAATGAATTAAAATTTGTAAAAAAAGGATGAAAAGTCTTCAGCCGCTGCGGAATCAAAGCTACGTCTTCCAGATTCGCGCCCAGACGCTTTAACCAATAAGCTAAACCGCTGTTTGCTGCACCGACAAAAATCTCAACGACTTTTATCTAAATTGTCTTACGCATTTCAAGCGTTGCTTGGCGCATGTATTGTTATATCCTTTACAGCGTACAAACAATTTCAAATATCGTCTTACAACGATAAATCTAACAAAAGATGTAGCCATTGTAATATGTAATTAAAATTTTTATAATTCTAATCTTTTTCTCCACAAATTTTAATTCATAATTTTATGTTTCATCTTACGTGCAATTTAAACGCAATATATTAAAACTTCATTTACTAAACGCAGACGCTTACTCAGAGGATTTATGTAACCAGGATTAGTGATTTATTAAAAGTGTCTGGAGGACAGAGCTTTGCTCGGCTTTTTTTTTTTTGGTAAATCATTTATTTTGGAAATAAAAAAAATTAAAATAAAGAAAATGATCTGGTATAGAAAAAAAAAAAATTAAAAAAATAAGGTGTAAATGATCGTGATACGAACCGCGGCCGTCTGTTTTGGGGCCGCCGACATTACCGACCGAGCTATTATAACATTTTTTTTTGCGGCGAAATTTATTGTCATATTCGAATGATATTTTTCATTCCCTGAAAACAGGGATAAAAGGACATTTTCTAAAAATGAAACTTATCTAGATAGATTTTCCGCCCCCGAATCTACGCACATACTAAATTTCATGAAAATCGTGAAAATATACAAGAATTGCTCGCTTAAAGGATAAGATTTGTAGAAAAAGTACGAAAAGATTGTCGCCGCTGTGGGAATCGAACCCACGTCTTCCGCAGGTAATTTTAATGTTTAATCTTAAGTGCAGAGATTAGCACAGTTAAAAATTTAAAATTAGTGATATATAATAAAATAAATTATAGGAATATCGGCTGAGTTAGCTTCGTTTTTTAAATGGGAATTTTTTTTATATTGAATTCGATGTATTAAGACAGGCTCATCACACATAAAATTATTATTTGACAGGTAGATTGATCTTCCTGAGCTCTATGAGTTACTGTTTGGTGAGTGGGCTATTTGTTGACAGAGAAGATACAATTTCATTTTACACTTACAACACATTTCCTTTATACCACTATACAAGACCATAACACGTCTTTATAGGGACTAGCTCGCAGTAAAAGATATATTGTGTGATAATATCAAATAGCTACATAAGCGAAAATCGGAGGATGAAACGGCCTTTTCCTTTCACGGTTTGTAACCAATGTAGTTTTATTGGCCATCGTAATAATCATTCACGGAAGCCTTGGAGATATATTATTTGATCTACATACGATTTAGACCAAACTTCAATCGAAGTCAAAGGCAAAAATAAATGTCTTTGACAAAATGGTTGGTGGAGATTTCCCTTCATCTCAATTCAAACATAGAAATTTAAAAAGTTATTTTCTTGAACGTAATAAAAGCACCTTTATTATTATTCTTTAATCGGCTTAAACAAGCGAGCGGGTAATTATTTTGATGTTAAGTGATTTGCCACCCGTGAAATTTACAACATCTGAGGTTGAGGGTTTCCAATTTTTAAAAAGTGGTCCCCCATTACTTCAATCACTAGACTAGATTTATAGTTATAATAAAGTTTGCAGAAAAAAATGGATAAAAAGTTTTTTGCCAGTGCGGGAATCTAACTCACTTCAACCGGATTCGCGCCTAACCAACCAAGCTAGACGGCAGATTGTTAAGTCGACGTAAATCTCAACGTACTTTTATCTAAATTGCTTTTTCGCATTTTAAGCAACTTGGCGCGTTTATTGATATGTCCTTTACAGCATACAATTTTTTTTAATTATCGTTTTCCAACTATAACTCAAACGAAAGATTCGCAATTTAAAAAAATATGTTGAGATTTCTGTTGGTGTGACAATCAGCCGTTTAGCTTAGCGGTTAAAGCGCCTGGGCGCAATCCAGAAGACGCGGGTTTGATTTCTGCAGCAGAGAACATCTTCTCTTCCATTTTTTCTACAAATTTATATGTTTCATCTTAAGTGCATAGATGTGTGATAGACACAGTTTCCCGTGTCAAGATATATATATATATCTTGACACGGGAAACTGTGTCTATCACCAAATCCTGTATTAGTCCAATTGATGTGCATTATAAAAGTTTATATTTTATATATTTATTTTTGCATTATATAGTTTGAGACACAGGTTGTAAAATTCGATGTCGTCGTGTCTATACCTAATTTGTATTCGACTTTTTAGTTTACAGAATTTTAATTGACGTAATGGCCGCCTTACGTCGTACGCAGCGTGTTTGTTGAAGGAATTTGTGTAAGTCATAAAAGAACGTTTCGGAGCCGCAGAAGTGCTGTTCTTAAGCTTTAAGTTGTACTCGTCTAAGTGAAGTATCCGCTTTGGGACACGGTAGGGCTCTCAAAACGTTTCCAGCCTTAGTCCCAATGGTAGAAATGCTTTATACTTGTTTTTTAATTATTTTTGTTTTATTTTTCGCTTTTGTGAGAGATTAAATCGTCAATTCGTTTCATTTTCTACGCCATGACAAAAACATCGACACTTTCAAGTATGATAAATCGTATTATTGTAAAGTCGAGACTCATATTGTGCACAATCCCTAGTGATTCCAAATAACGCTGTGTATATAAATCGTAAACAATCTTTATTAATAAATACAGTATACGATCTAATTGCTTTCTAACAATTGTTAGCTTTTGTTTTATCGAGTTAAGAAGGTAGAAATATAAATACTTTTACCAAATCACCGTAGTTTCACTTTGCACAACAATAACACTGGTATAATTACTTTTTTATCACTTTAAAACTGAAGAACCACAACTCTAATGACTTAATTTATGATACTGATTCGGCAGCACTATCGTGTATACTTCTCGTTGACAGCCAGGAAGATGACGACCATGAAATGCTTTGTGCAGCCTCATTTATACCTCATAGAATGACACTTCTTTTAGTGTTGCCAACAACCTCAAGGAACAACTTCTTTTAATGTTGCCAACACAATGATCAGAGAAGAGAATATATTATTATACTTTATGGAAACGGTTCTCAAACTTTAACCATCAAACATAAATTTTGTGGATAGGTAGCATCTTGGTAGCGTAAGATTTAATAAGCTAAAGAGAACCCATGAGCTTATTACGCCTTCCGCGTGGGGTAGGGCCGCATATATGCTCATGCGTGGGTTATCTTAAACGGGAGAAATTTCACCTACAGACCATCAAAGTTCTACACTGTGCCACGTGGTGCGACCATAGTGGCCGCTGACCCGGTAAGTCGAGTCGAGTCGTTTTTGAGTATAGTGTTGTCTCCTGATACTGGGGGTGAGCACGACGTAGCAATCTTTCACGTCCAGGTCGATGATATTTCACGGGCGATGTTTGTAAACGGTTGCATTTATGGCGAATTGGTAACTGGTTCTGTGTAGTTATTCGTCATTTTGCAGGTCGACCTGATTACGCTGATAATACCTAGCTGTACCTACTAATACCTAGCTACCTAATACCTGGCTAATCTAGTATATATTGCTATACTTATAGGAGTTGGTGTCTATTCTCCATTTGCGAAACTAATCACCGTGGTGATTGTTGAGCGGCCAGTGTTTGTCTAGATAAAAGAGAGAAAAAGAGCGCAAAAAGAGTGCAGTCGACTAGTGGATCTTTAGGGATGTCTCTTCCGTAGAGCTAAAAGAGCAATAGAACCGTAAGGTTATGGGTAGACAAAAAATTATGTTAAATAAACAACGATACATGAGTATCTATAGACTTGTACTTGTACATTGTTCTTTTCATATTCTATGTGTGATTTTATAAACTACTATAGACCCGCCCCGGTTTCGCACGGGTGCAATGTATTATAAATATAAACGTTCCTCTTGAATCACTCTATCTAGTAAAAAAAAACCCGCATCTAGATCCGTTGAGTAGTTTTTTTTTATGCGAAAATTTGCCAAACGAGCAGACGGTTCACCTGATGTTAAGTTAATACCGCCGCCCAAGGACATCTGCCACACCCGAGAGTTCCAGATGCGTTGACAACCTTTTGAAAATTGGGCTCCGGCCACCTCACTCATCAGACGAAACGCGAAAGTATTATACTTCCACTTTACGCCGGTCTTCTATGAGGTCGTGTTACTTACCCGGACCAGCCTGCCCATTCGTGCAACAGCCGAGGCTGCTGCGTGGCCATACCACCGTTTTAAAGATAAGCATACATAACAGATAGCGGGATGCCTTTTTTTTACACTATATAGTGATATACTTCTTATTAGATCACGATTTTTTTTCACGAATAGAAAATGTTATGTACTATACTTTACTACTCATGGTTGCGTTTTTAATTTAAGAATTTCATGTTCTATAATGTATAAGAAAGCAAACAGGCCAATATTAAAATGTTTCTTTATAATAAATAGAGTTATTGATGCTTTTGTTCAAATGTTTGTTTATATATATTTCTTAAGAGTCCGTTACAGTTCATGTACAATATTTTAGGATAATAACGAAATTAAATTCTGTGTATATTTATAAATAAACGATATATGTATCGTCTATTCTAGCTCTTATATCAAAATGGACCTTACAACAACGACTTTATTCTCTGTGCTAACTGTGGGAACGTATGCAAATATGTGTAATACTTTATTATGTTTTTTGTTCCTTTCCTATAAGGTAATAAACAGAGGCAAAATTACAAACTTGTGTTATATGGGTAAGGATGAAAATATTAAACTAATTTAATTAACATTAAATCCCCATGCTCTTAGCATATGGGTTAAACTCGGTTAATTACAAAAGTTTGTAGGATAACCGCATCTGCGTTCATACAGGACCACAGTTTGGGAAATTTAGTAAATGACCTTTTAGATGCATGTGTTTCATAGGATTAATGATACTTCCCATTTTCATTAGGTTAATTACAGTCAGATAAAACAAAAACACTGGTTTTCATTTACACTGTTTTTGCGGTTTTCGTTTTTTTTTAATAGGTAGAGTTATCATGAGGAAGGTTTATATATAATATATATACATATATATATATATATATATATATATATATATATATATATATATATATATATATTTAAAACGAAGCCGACCGGGAGGTTTACTCCTTTTAAGTCTACATTTAAATAATTTGATGTGCCATCAAAAACCACAAAATATCTAATGCAACTTTTATGCTACAACATTTATACAAGTGATACGGAAACTCCATTAAACAATTATTCCGCTCGTAAAATGACTTGTTGACCGACCAAACTTTGTTCTACGGAATCGATTTCATTGATTAGACGTGAGAGAAGTTCTTTATAATAAAAGAAAATCGAATAGTCCATTTTATGAAAAACTTTTGTTGATTGAAGAAATGTGGCGCTCTAAGTATAAGAATAAGAGGAAAACAATTTAGTGAACAAAAATAATTGAAAAGAATATTAAATATTGAAACTAAATTACACGTTTATCTAAGTATAAACCTAACTTATGAGGCAGTTAGCGTTCACAGCATTGTGCCAAGAATGTTATCTGAATAGTATACTTAACTTTTCAACTAGAAAAGCAGCGGCAAAAAAAATACTCGTGTATTCTTATAATCTCAATTGCAATGTATGTTTTAATGATGATATTTTAATGAGCGGGGGGGGGGGGGGGGGGGGGGGGGGCAGTTGACTACTACCATATGGAAACGTGAGAAGGCTTTAGGAAGTTTTATATTTTGTATACTGGTCGCTCGAAGGGGAACTATTCATTTTCAGATACGAGGAAGAGGCAGAATATAACGTGAATGAATGAAAACAACTTTTCTGAAATAATATTTTTGAATTTTTAACGAGTGTTGCACGTTTCCATAAAGCATGTTGTTTTAACGTATGATTCTATATCAATAAATTTCTCGCAAATTATTTCAGCTAAGATATTTTTACATACCAACTTCGGCCCTTAAAGGCGATCCTTGTTGGATCTTAAATTTAATAAAGATGACAATTAATCTTCTACTTTGTTTCAATACCTTATTTTTTTTTACATATTTTATTTTCTGACTTTCTATTTATTCTATTCTTTATTGTAGCACCTATTTATATTGTATACTTAGATGGCAAATAAATCATTGATTCATTGATTGATTGACCTTAAGCTCAATTCATCATCATTCAATTGCAATCACAACTTGCTACGTGCCAAGTTGATCATAAATACTAAGTGGTAGGTATTTGCTTGTCATTTCAAAGGTTGTGAATTATTTTACATTTAATTAAGAATAACAACAGACTAACAAACTTTCATTATCCCCATTCCACTAGACCAACGAAGTTTGAAAAGTTAATTTCATTAAAAGGTATGGGAAATGTATCACAGTTAATCTTAAAAACATATTGAAAATCGTCGCCCCATTTAGTCTATTGCTAATCTGGTCGATATATGCTCAATCATATTTTCCACGCACTACCAGAACATTTTCTATCCATTGTTCCCAAGTGCTTAAACTACCGGAGTATTTCTATTTCAGCATGTCTAATAGTGAAAACTTTAAATTGGCCTTTAATTGTTAAGTAATTGCCGTAAGTTATAAATATAAAACTATGTAAATATATATAAAACTTAATTGCTGTAAGTTTTCCAAAAATTTCTAAAATGAAATGAAATTAAATAAAAAAAAGTATTAGAATATTATCTTAAAACTTGCAGTATTTCCTCTGCTCGATGTATGCGGAGGTAAGTAACGGTTATGAGGGTCTTTAACTGGTCAAAGGCCCTTGACTGCCTGCATCGCTTATGACCAGGATCACGACACCACTCGATCAGTAGCCCTAGTGGCCTTATTGAGGCTATCGCCCCTTCCCCAGTTGCTCTTACAACCTTGTTTACAGGAGCGTCACTACCTAATATCATAGGGTGGTGCCTCGCACTCCACTTATACTACGCTAACAAATAGAGTTCCCTTTCGCTGCACTACACTAATTACCAACCAAACAAAAGAATACGAAGTCCCTTCAACGACCAGACGATAAACTCTTGGAGGATAGTCACCTGTAGATCTGACTATCCGCATATTATTTACACTTTAATGGACACCATATTAATATAAAAAAAATAGTGCTGGGACCAATGAAATTGTCAATTTTAAGTGCTGATTTATCACGTGCTCGGCGGGAATGGAAAATATCGTGAGGAAATGTACATATTTTAGAAATAATAAAAAAAAAAAGAACAGAAAGCGCTAACATCATCAAAAACAAAATCAAAAACAGTTTTTTTTTCTGCCAACGCCCAATTTTTATTTATATACGTAAATATTCAATAAAGATTAGCACTCGTATGGGATGGGAATTTCGCTAGTGTCAGTATTGCGGCTTGTTAAGCGACTCCGCAAAAGCAACTTAATCCAAAATTAATAACGTGACGTAATCAAAACTTTTGGCACGTTTGCATAATGAAGCACGTAACTGTTAAGAAAATGTTGTATAATTTAAATAGACCTTACTTTTTTGGTGATGAAGTGGATGACTACTTTATATTCTTCTTGTACAGCCCCAATATTGTCCTTTTAGATAAATAATTTGGTATTTCGTTTATCTACAATATAAGTAAAATTAATCCTGGGTGCATCACTACAGTACAGTTTGCAAGGATGATAATGACGATTTACATTTGTTAACTTCATTACGCTCTCGCGTGTAAATAAATCCGCTACGTCGGGAAACTATTTTGACACCGATAAATTAATCCTGGAATATTTTCGGGGCCTAATTAAAACTTCAGGCGCCCTCGCAATATTGCAAAACCGTTGTTGTTCGGGGATGGCGCTATGCAAATTTTACGGCATTAATGAACCAACTTTCACTGTTTGCACCTCGGATAGAGGTAAGCCAAGTTATTACATATTATTATTATTATTATTTGCATCCATCCTCGGTCAAAGGCTAATTACAACTTTGACCTAGTGTACGGAAGAGTCAATTTGCTCACAGAAAAAAAGAATTTGTTATGTAACTTTTTTTAATGCGATGGTGGCAAGGTGTTTTTTATTTTTATTTCGTGTCAGTATTAGAAACAACTCAATTGCCCTCCTTCCTTTAAATTCTGAAACTTTGTGAATAAATGAACAAAAATTTTCGAATCCGAAAAATGATCACCTTTGTCTTTAATTACTAATTACTTCCGGTAGCAATATTAAAACGATAAAAAATGTTAAACAAAATTAATATTAATATTAACTAACCTGTACTTAGAGTCAAGGTAAAAGCGATCGAGATATGAAGACTGTTATACCGGTAATTTTATTAGGTTTCCTGTGAACAAAATAAGGTACCGTTAAATTAATGTAAATTGATATTAATAAAGAAAATTTATTGCAAAAAATATGTTGCATAATATATACACCTGAAATAATTAAGCAACACGGTAAAATATTGTGATATTTGCTGAAATAATATTCGAAAATATGTTTTTGAAATCCTATATGCAGATTAATTAAAAAAAATAATTCTGGCTGACTTTAGAAAAAAAAAAATGTTTAAATAATAAAAATTATAAATAATAATAATAAAAATATTGTGATATTTGCTGAAATATTATTTCAGCAAATATCACAATATTTTACCGTGTTGCTTAATTATTTCAGGTGTATATATTATGCAACATATTTTTTTCAATAAATTTTCTTTATTAATATCAATTTACATTAATTCAACGGTACCTGATTTTGTTCACAGGAAACCTAATAAAATTACCGGTATAACAGTCTCCATATCTTGATCGCTTTTACCTTGACTCTAAGTACAGGTTAGTTAATATTAATATTAATATTAATTTTGTTTAACATTTTTTATCGTTTTAATATTGCTACCGGAAGTAATAGTAATTAAAGACAAAGGTGATCATTTTTCGGATTCATTTTTATTATTAGTGCTACTCTCTGCACTCAAGATAAAACTTTAAACTGCAAAT
This sequence comes from Iphiclides podalirius, assembly GCA_933534255.1. NCBI lineage: Eukaryota > Metazoa > Arthropoda > Insecta > Lepidoptera > Papilionidae > Iphiclides > Iphiclides podalirius. Next base: position 55,586 of record OW152837.1, read on the forward strand.
TTTAAGAGGAAAGTAGACATTTCTCCTTACAAACGTTCGTCATTAAATTTTCTTTTTCAGATGTTGCACGCTGTTTAGGGTGCATACTAGATGACGTCAAGCATCGCTGGAATGCAATAAAAGGAATAACGTAGATAGTTTTCGTAATTTTCGCGTAGTGAAATGATCGGCCATTAGTTTAGTTTTAATTAAGCGTCAGGGCGCAAAACTGGATGTCGTACGTTCGAAACGCGCAGCGCCGAAAATTTTTGTTCATTTATTCACAAAGTTTCAGAATTTAAAGGAAGGAGGGCAATTGAGTTGTTTCTAATACTGACACGAAATAAAAATAAAAAACACCTTGCCACCATCGCATTAAAAAAAGTTACATAACAAATTCTTTTTTTCTGTGAGCAAATTGACTCTTCCGTACACTAGGTCAAAGTTGTAATTAGCCTTTGACCGAGGATGGATGCAAATAATAATAATAATATGTAATAACTTGGCTTACCTCTATCCGAGGTGCAAACAGTGAAAGTTGGTTCATTAATGCCGTAAAATTTGCATAGCGCCATCCCCGCACAACAACGGTTTTGCAATATTGCGACGGCGCCTGGAGTTTTAATTAGGTCCCGAAAATATTCCAGGATTAATTTATCGGTGTCAAAATAGTTACCCGACGTAGCGGATTTATTTACACGCGAGAGCGTAATGAAGTTAACAAATGTAAATCGTCATTATCATCCTTGCAAACTGTACCGTAGTGATGCACCCACGATTAATTTTACTTATATTGTAGATAAACGAAATACCAAATTATTTATCTAAAAGGACAATATTGGGGCTGTACAAGAAGAATATAAAGTAGTCATCCACTTCATTACCAAAAAAGTAAGGTCTATTTAAATTATACAACATTTTCTTAACAGTTACGTGCTTCATTAAGCAAACGTGCCAAAAGTTTTGATTACGTCACGTTATTAATTTTGGATTAAGTTGCTTTTGCGGAGTCGCTTAACAAGCCGCAATATTGACACTAGCGAAATTCCCATCCCATACGAGTACTAATCTTTATTGAATATTAACGTATATAAATAAAAATTGGGCGTTGGCAGAAAAAAAAACTGTTTTTGATTTTGATGATGTTAGCGCTTTCTGTTCTTTTTTTTTTGTTATTATTTCTAAAATATGTACATTTCCTCACGATATTTTCCATTCCCGCCGAGCACGTGATAAATCAGCACTTAAAATTGACAATTTCATTGGTCCCAGCACTATTTTTTTTATATTAATATGGTGTCCATTAAAGTGTAAATAATATGCGGATAGTCAGATCTACAGGTGACTATCCTCCAAGAGTTTATCGTCTGGTCGTTGAAGGGATTTGTATTCTTTTGTTTGGTTGGTCATTAGTGTAGTGCAGCGAAAGGGAACTCTATTTGTTAGCGTAGTATAAGTGGAGTGCGAGGCACCACCCTATGATATTAGGTAGTGACGCTCCTGTAAACAAGGTTGTAAGAGCAACTGGGGAAGGGGCGATAGCCTCAATAAGGCCACTAGGGCTACTGATCGAGTGGTGTCGTGATCCTGGTCATAAGCGATGCAGGCAGTCAAGGGCCTTTGACCAGTTAAAGACCCTCATAACCGTTACTTACCTCCGCATACATCGAGCAGAGGAAATACTGCAAGTTTTAAGATAATATTCTAATACTTTTTATTTAATTTCATTTCATTTTAGAAATTTTTGGAAAACTTACAGCAATTAAGTTTTATATATATTTACATAGTTTTATATTTATAACTTACGGCAATTACTTAACAATTAAAGGCCAATTTAAAGTTTTCACTATTAGACATGCTGAAATAGAAATACTCCGGTAGTTTAAGCACTTGGGAACAATGGATAGAAAATGTTCTGGTAGTGCGTGGAAAATATGATTGAGCATATATCGACCAGATTAGCAATAGACTAAATGGGGCGACGATTTTCAATATGTTTTTAAGATTAACTGTGATACATTTCCCATACCTTTTAATGAAATTAACTTTTCAAACTTCGTTGGTCTAGTGGAATGGGGATAATGAAAGTTTGTTAGTCTGTTGTTATTCTTAATTAAATGTAAAATAATTCACAACCTTTGAAATGACAAGCAAATACCTACCACTTAGTATTTATGATCAACTTGGCACGTAGCAAGTTGTGATAGATACTTGAGCTTAAGGTCAATCAATCAATGAATCAATGATTTATTTGCCATCCAAGTATACAATATAAATAGGTGCTACAATAAATAATAGAATAAATAGAAAGTCAGAAAATAAAATATGTAAAAAAAATTAGGTATTGTAACAAAGTAGAAGATTAATTGTCATCTTTATTAAATTTAAGATCCAACAAGGATCGCCTTTAAGGGCCGAAGTTGGTATGTAAAAATATCTTAGCTGAAATAATTTGCGAGAAATTTATTGATATAGAATCATACGTTAAAACAACATGTTTTATGGAAACGTGCAACACTCGTTAAAAATTCAAAAATATTATTTCAGAAAAGTTGTTTTCATTCATTCACGTTATATTCTGCCTCTTCCTCGTATCTGAAAATGAATAGTTCCCCTTCGAGCGAACAGTATACAACATATAAAACTTCCTAAAGCCTTCTCACGTTTCCATATGGCAGTAGTCAACTGCCCCCCCCCCCCCCCCCCGCTCATTAAAATATCATGCTGTCCATTTCATTAAAACATACATTGCAATTGAGATTATAAGAATACACGAGTATTTTTTTTGCCGCTGCTTTTCTAGTTGAAAAGTTAAGTATACTATTCAGATAACATTCTTGGCACAATGCTGTGAACGCTAACTGCCTCATAAGTTAGGTTTTTTAGATAACGTGTAATTTAGTTAATATTTAATATTTTCAATTATTTTTGTTCACTAAATTGTTTTCCTCTTATTCTTATACTTAGAGCGCCACATTTCTTCAATCAACAAAAGTTTTTCAATTAAATGGACTATTCTTTTCTTTTATTATAAAGAACTTCTCTCACGTCTAATCAATGAAATCGATTCCGTAGAACAAAGTTTGGTAACAAGTTTCCGAGCGGAATACTTGTTTAATGGAATTTCCGGATCACCTGTATAAATGTTTTAGCATAAAAGTTGCTTTCGATATTTTGTGGTTTTTGATGGCACATCAAGTTATTTAAATGTAGACTTAAAAGGAGTAAACCTCCCGGTCGGCTTCGTTTTAAGTGTCGGTCAATACTACAGTCATTTTGGACCAATGAGCCGAGATATCACAAATAGATAGACGAACAAAAGAAAAGTGCATGTGGCAGAGATGCGAATGTTGAGATAGATGCGTGGTGTGACCAGAAAGGATAAGATCCGGAATGAGTAAATAAGGGAAAACTTGAAAATGTCACCAGTGACTAAGAAAATACTGAGTGGTAAGTTGACATGGTATGGGCACATTTTGAGAAGAGATGAAAGTCATGTTACTAGAAGATTGATGTATAAGAATGTGATTAATATATTACAGAGGGTGGAAAAGAAGAAGACCGAGTAAGATTTGGATGGACTGTATGAGAATGATATGTCTGTGAAATGAGTGAGTATTGAGATGAAACCTGATAGAGGAAAGTGGAAGGAAATGACATATTATGCCGACCCCGTCTAATGTGGGACAAGACCAGGATAATATAAATGCCAAAAAGTTGTCATTGGTTGTTAATAAAAAAACTTCATCATGATACTTTCGATGTGTGCGCATCGTAATAATTTAACTCTCATAATTATTTCCAGACTCGCCAAAAGTATAACTTCAAAAAATAAATAACATTTAGAATATTAATATTAATATTACTTTAAAAGGGTCATAATTACAGGTTTTGTGTACCTAATAATTAGTGCTAATTGACCCCTGACCTATGCGTGCTCGCGCATTTTAATTTCTTACTAGGATAAATAAATACCGTCAATACGAGCTTAGTATATAGTTTTGCTTTACATTTGACAAGTGAATTAATCAGAGACCCATTTGACGTGACGAGTGGCGAATATAATCTTTGGTGATATTTTGTAATTACTTAAAAACCATAAAGATATTTTGTAACGGCTCCAATATTGTTTTCTTCTACGGTATACCACAAAGTACCTCTTTAAATTGTGCAGTTGAAAGGCCACGTATGCATCGGAGAATAGATTTAGGAAACATGTTATGCACGAAAGGTATAGAGAACTACAGTATAAAAATAATTCAAATTGAAAAGTGAATTATGCGATGTCAATAAAAATAAGTGTACTTACTACAAAACATAAAATTTATGCAAGAACTCATGCATGATAGGGCGAACTACTGCCTTATATAGAGTCACCTTGTTCCGAAGGGACATTTTAGACGTTTTGTTGAGGAGCGGATGGAGGCGACCGAGTACGAAGGCCGCCCGGTTCTTGACCCGAGTCACGTGCTGGTTGAATCTAAGTTGGGAGTCAAGGACGATACCTAAATATTTAACTTTGTTCACCCATGGTACCGGACTATCCATGAGTTTAACGGGGGGTGGTTTATCTACGTTTTTATGCGAAAAAAGGACGGCCGCGCTCTTGGCGGGATTGATTTCGATCCTCCATTGCCAAAACCAGTCACCGATGGTGATGGCTGCAGCTTGGAGGCGTCAATAGATAATTTCGGATGTTCTGCATGCTGTATAGAGACAGGTGTCGTCGGCAAATAGGGCAAGTTCTACATCTTTGACTCGCGGCATGTCATTGGTGTAGAGCGTAAAAAGGACTGGGCTCAACACCGACCCTTGAGGCACCCCGGCTCGAACGGGATGCGTTGTCGAACACACGCCTTCGACGCGATAGCGAAAGGTCCGATTACTTAGGAAGTCTCGTATTATGCATACGACACGATCGGGCACTCCGAGCCCGTATAACTTGTATACGAGCCCGTTGTGCCAGACTTTATCGAAGGCCTTTGCCACGTCCAAGAAGAGTGCTCCGGTGTTGAGTCCGCGTTGGTTTTTGACTAGTATGTGCTCCGTGATGCGGTGCACTTGATGGGTACAAGAATGTTTGGCTCTAAAGCCAAACTGTTCAGGGATGGGAAGCCCTTTGGCGTCCATAAGGGATCTTAGTCGGGCTAATATTAGTCTTTCAAAGATCTTCCCAAATGTTTTGAGAAGACTTATTGGACGATAAGAGGTTGGGAGGGTCGCGGGTTTGTGAGGTTTGAGGAACCCTATTACGTCAGCTTCTTTCCACTCGGACGGGAAGAAGCCTTCGGTTATAGCCGCGTTGTAAATTAAGACTAGTATCTGAAGGATGCTAGTAGGGAGAAGTTTGGTGACCTTATTGGTGATACCATCAGAGCCAGGCGCTTTGCGTGGGCGCAGTTTGTTAATTGTTTCTGCGAGTTCCGAGCACGTGACCGGGGGAACGGGATCGCTTCCGATGCTTTCCTTTCGACCTCTTCGTTCACCTTACGGAGGTGATCGGGGTGGGTCGGAATCAAGCTGGGGGAGCATTGGGCCTCTAGACTGTCAGCTAGGCATTCGGCTTTCTCTTCGTCCAGCATTGCTGGCGTTCCTATCGGGCGAACTAGTGGTGGCATGTTTGAAGTGGCAATACCCTCGAGGGATTTGGGAAGTTTCCAGAAGGCTTGGTGGGACGGTTTTATTGAGACTAGGGTGGAGTCCCACCGTTCGGTTCGTGAGTCTGCTATACGTGTTTTGACTTCACGTTGCAATTTACGTAGCAGTCTACGATTCGAGTCGGTGGGATATCTATCGTAGGCGCGTGTGGCCGCATTCTTGCGCCTCAGTAAGTCTTGTACATCGTCTGGCAGGGCCCAGCGATGGTCGTCCATCGCTGGAACCTGTCTCGAGCATTGCTCGACGACGGTGTTGACGTGACTCGTGAGGGCCCGAATTGCGGTCTCCGTGTCCTGTTTGTTGTTGAGTTGGTCGGGGATCGACTCTAATATTGAATTGGGCTCATTAAGTTTAGTTTTGACTGTATGCCAGCTAATGACTGTTTTGGTTTGGGGGGCGGCTATTGCTGAGGGCCCTAGCCGAAGGAGGACTGGTCGGTGATCAGAGTGAAGCTCGTGAATCACTTCCGGGTCGCGCATGGTCAGATTGATGTTTTTGGCGACTGCAATATCAAGCACATCCGATGATTGTCCCTCTATATAAGGGAAGTGCGTATGTTCGACTGGGGCTACAACTTCAAAGTCGAGCCTGTCGGATAGCGAGTCGAGTGCGGTGCCTCGACTGTTGGTGCGTGTCGAGTTCCATCGGATATGCTTGCTGTTGAAGTCGCCAGCTAATATGGTGGCTCCTCCTATGGAGAAGAGGGCCTCAAAATCGGATTGCAATATAGTTGCGGTTGGTCTGCAAGGGAGATAGACTGATACTAGAGTAATGGGAGAGTGGCCATTTAGTGCCAGCTGACAGACGGATGCCTCGAGATGCGTGAGCGCGGGCGTATCTACCGGTACGCAGTGGAGGGATTTTTTATAGTAAATTAGTGTGCCGCCGCCCGGGGCGCCGGCACGGTCGTTTCTAACTATCCGATAGTTGGGGATGTGCGGATCCCTTGTCGCGGGTTTCAGGAACGTCTCCTGAATTAGTAGTATATCTATGTAGGCGTAGGATAAATAAAATCTTTATTTTGAGTATATTGTTACTATTTTCATCTTTATTTAAATTAATACATTTTAAGACACAGATACACGTTAATCGTTCGTGGCGTCGTTGTAAAAAGTCCCTCAATCCCTTTTACGTCATCCATCCTTCTCATTCACACAATACTTCGTTCAAAAATCATCTTTTACTCAACTATTAAATAATTAATCCTACATCTATTTGATGGTCGCGTAAGAAAATACGTATTTCGTCGCGTTGCTCTTTAAGCCCGTTCGCGTTGTAGAATGCTACATTAATCGATCGCGGTTAGACTCTGCCGTTATTACGCGTGGCAGAGGGACTAATATTTTCGTTATTATTGCTTCTAGTTGTGCTATCCATGTTGGTTTAAAGTGAAAGCGCAGCAACTATGTGCTGGTACTGGTCTAGAAGGAGTAATCGCGAGCTGAAGTTGCCTTTGGCATACTGCTCGGCAAAGTACATTACCTGACGTCACGCATCCTTGTACCATTATAAGTACTACTCGTCAAGTAACATTACATGTATTCGACTTCTGAATGATAGCCCACTGTTTCGTTGGAACACAGGGTATAGGTACTAGTAGTGAACTAGTACAGAGTTTCGAGCCTGTAGGCAGTTTTAAAGCAGCGACCAGACGAACAAAACAAATCCTTTCGCTCCAATTAACTGCACAAACTGTTGTTTAATGTCTGTGCATTCAGTTCCGTTTGAAGTTTGCGCAGCTGGGTTTCAGCTTTCGCGGCACGATTTATATTTGAACAGGGAGTGGATTATTTACGACCATCATATCGACGCAAATGGCTTAAACAGCTATGATAAGTTAAATAAAATTAACTGAAATGGTAACCAGGTATTCATAATACTTTTAGACCCAACTTAACTGTATTAATAATTGCAAAATTAATAAGCGATATAGACTAATAAAAGAAAATCTCATGATTTAACAATGTTTATAACTTCGTGTACAACTTTTAACAAACATATTAAAATGTTAATTGAATGCTATGAAAATATTTTTCCCATGAGGGAATTATAACTACGACACCGTAAATTGTAGCTTAGCGCGATATTTGAGTCGGTAAATAGTTAAGTAATTTTTTATATTGTTCCTTTATTCGTTAACGGTTTTATATATATATATATATATATATATATATATATATATATATATATATATATATATATATATATATATATATATATCTATTCTATATTATAAAGAGGAAAGATTTGATTGTTTATATGTATTGAATAGGCTTCGAAACTACTGAACCGATTTGAAAAATTCATTCACTGTTGGGAAGCTACATTATTCCCGCTTGATATAGGCTATATTATATTTTCAAAAAAAAATATGGATCCTTACTAAAACTTCAATAATGTATCCCAAAGTGTACAAAAATTACTTAAAATATTCTTTACATCGCGTGCGCTGCGAAAACTATTGATGTTAGAATAAAATAATGTACTACGACTTTGTAGAACACATCATTATTTACAAAAGGAGTCGCAACAGCATATGTCTAACTATTATGATTATGCCACAATAAGTGTTCTTTTATTTTAAAATTCAAAACATATCACAAGTTTAAAAATGTTAGTATTTTGTAATTTAACTATCAAAACAGCTTAGTGACTGACTTAGTAGTTCTTATAATTTTTCAATCACATTTATAGTGGTAATTCCTGTTCAACAGTTTAATTTATTTTATCATTTTAAATTGCACAAAAGGTCAAGATCTCATCTTTCTAGAAATATTTCCCAGGCGAGGGCATAAAAATACGTCGTAATGAGGAATCTTTACCGGAAAGTGTAAACCGTCTTACAAGTCGGAGGGAGTCGAGTAGAGTGGCTTAAAGAGCAAAATAATATAACTATACAAATTCACACTCGGGAATCGAGCTCTGAGCGTTCCCAACGCCTACGAGATGAGAGAGAAAGACAACAAACGTCAACGACTAGAGTTCGTAATCGACTTTTAGCTCACAGTAAGAGATCAGCATTAATGCATTAAGCTCAACAGTCTTCCGTCCAAATCGGAGCAATGAATAAGATCTGCTGTAAGTGTTAAAGTTCTGCAGAGTTAAATCCGCCGGGATTTAACTCTGCTGGCTGTGAACTTTGCACAAGAAAATATAATTTTTAACAAAAAATACCGACTTCAATCAAAAAATTAATAATAAATGTTTTTAACATTGTTAATGCCGATAACATTCAATGAAGGCCTTCGATTTCTCTGGGATGCCATCATCAGATCCAGGTTTCCTTATCATGGTACCACCCTTGGGATATCTCCTTTCCGACAAAAAAAAGAATCATCAAAATCGGTGCACAAACGACGAAATTATCCGCGAACACACATAAAAAAATATATACGGTCGAATTGAGAAACCTCCTCCTATTTTGAAGTCGGTCAAAAACAGAAGATATTGAATCAAGTGAAAATAAATTTGTAAGAATTTAAATATTAACAAAACATGTTTAAACATATTTTCGCACGCTTATTATGAATATAAAAGTTTTATTTAATCCAAAATCATAATTAAATAGTGCAATAGGTGTGATTTAGCATGAAAAGAAAACTACTCAACGATGACTTACTGTTGATAAGTCGTACCTACATTGTATTTGTGTTAAAAAAGTATTCGTCATTTGATATTTATTTTAAAAAGCATTGGAAACTTGCAGTAGACAGCAACACTTTATTTTGTTTCTGGTATTTTTTTTCTTTGGAATTTAGTAATTGTTATAACATATTTTATCGTGTTTCATTAAATTTAGTCAGAAATTGTTAGTTCAATTATTACGTTTATTACATAGTATGTTTAATTACTGAAAGTAATGAAAGCTATGTATTGCTATCATTCTGCTTCGAAATTAATGTTTCAATGATTTTATGACTAGCGACCCGCCCCGGTTTTGCATGGGTGCAATGTATTAGACATATAAACCTTCCTCTTGAATCACTTTATCTAGTAAAAAAAACCGCATCAAGATCCGTTGCGTAGTTTTAAAGATCTAAGCATACACATGGACAAACAGACAGCGGACGACTTTGTTTTATACTATGTAGTGATTTAATTATCATACATGCATACTCAGTTCACAAAATTTATTTTAAATCAAGGGTACAAAGTGTGAAGTGGAAAATGTTCAAATGTATGAACATTTTCCACTTCACACTTTGTACCCTAATTGCTAAATTGGGATATATAAATCATAATAAAATACATATAGTAAATAAAATGTTAGTATACAAGTACCTACATACATAGAAATATGTATTTTGTTTACGTGTAAAGTTGCCAAACGAGCAAACGGTTCACCTGATGGTAAGTGAATATCGCCGCCCATGGACATCTGCTACACCCGAGGGTTGCAGATGCGTAGACAACCTTTTGAAAATTGGGCTCCGGCTACCACACTCACTAGACGAAACGCGAAAGTATTTGTCATACTTCCACTTTACGCTGGTCTTCTGTGAGGTCGTGGTACTTACCCGGACGGGCCTGCCCATTCGTGCAAGAGCCGAGGCTGCTGCGTGGCCCTACCACCGTAAATGTAATGTATGTATACGTCTTTGTAAACATACATACATGTCAGAGGGATAACTTGTGATTTCTAACAAGTCTATTGAAGATTGATAGTGACTGGGCGCGTCTTATTTTAAAGTAGTGATGGGCGTTCCAGAATTCGCACCTATAATTATCATCAGGCGAACCGTCTGCTCGTTTGGCAGCTTTTCACATAAAAAAGCAACCTTCAAAAGTGTGGGTTTCAGTTACCTCATACAAGAACGTAAGGCTGTTAACAAATTAACTTTTCCTCCTCATATCACCGGGTTTTTGAGAAACTCTTATACAGTCAAGGCTAGAATTCAGTCTTGTATTCTGTCAGACGACATAAGAAAAGCGCACAGTAAGTGCTCCTTTAAAAGACTGCTACGTGACCATTTCTTGAAGATTTAATTTGTATAATCTTTTTTTTTCCTCTTTCCTTTTTTGTTTTTTTTTATATCTGATACCATCAGATTATTACATATTTTTATTAGAATATTTGTATTTATCTAAATATAGTTATACGTTTATATATTTATTATGAAAATATATGTATATTTATAATTAGTTTATTTTGTAATTTTTTTATAATAAAGTATTTGTTACTATTTTTGTTGATTATTTTCTAACTTATTTTAGTTAGAAATATTATTATTGCACCTGCCTAAAGATCTCACCACTCTATAGGTTGACTGGCAGAGAATGCCTAAAGGCATTTAGTCCGCCTACTGTTTTCCGTGTATTCCATATATGTGTGGAAATGCACTTCACTGCTTATAACAATGATTTATGACTTGACGCATCCATCCTTAAGGTGACGAGTATTATAGCGGTTAAGGTAACAAAGGTTTTGTTATAAATTCAATGCAAATTATTCTACTATCACTATTTTATTTTTAATTATGAAAATAAATATGTGTAAATATTCCAAGTGGAAGTTGTATAAAGACATACCAATACTACTTATAATTAAATTTTTACATAGGATGTGAAAATTTTGCAAAATTTTTCCAGAATTCGACATAGCCGTCATGTCCGTTAACCATGTATAGTACAAAATAGCACTGCGTATCGCTGAACCGGAAATACCCTATCGGATCCTATCTCCGGCCCGGTCATAGCCAAATTTCCGGTCGGACGTGAACAGGCCAACAAAATAATATTAATCCAGATACTATGTTATAATTTAAATACTCGCTTTTAATAACAAACGAACTTCTGCCTATGATGCAGTAGAAATATATAAAGATTTAAAATTACTAAATTATAAACTTACTAAACAAGTTAAGATTGTAGCCATGCAGTTTTACTATGATGTGAAAGTTCTGACTTAATTATATGAGCCATATAATTAACAGTTCATAATACTTATTGATAGCTTTATTTATATCCTTTGTCTATGATCTTACTATCTGTTATTATGCAATTCATTTAACATAGTTTGCATAATAATTGTACAACAATTCGAGTTCTGTGATTTAAAAAGAAAAGTTCTGTGATTTAAAAAAGAACTGCAAATAAAATTAAGCAAAGTGATAAAAGAAGTTGGATAAAAAAAGTCAGTTTAAATATAACAACGAGTTAGGTAGAAAGGAAATAAAAGAGCTTTAGAAATTGGGTCACCGCCAGTGAATCGTTTGTGTTGGTGAAAGAAAATGAAGATGTGAAGCTCCGTCGTTAGTTTCAACTATTTCTTCCCTTCTCTTGTAATTGAAAGTGTACCTAAAGTTTTTAAAATATGTTAAAAACATGGCAAGCCGAAACAAAGCTTGGCTACTACTAATAAGCAGTAGCCAACACCAGAGAAAAATATGTTTTATAGTTGCTTTCGAGTGAAGTAATTTTTTTTGGCTGGCTCAACCACTATTGGCCTTGGGAGGCCTGAGAGGTCAGGCGCTAAGGGCGCCTAGCCTGCATGTAGTATCTCGATTATGGGTGACTAAGCTCAAGTGCTCCCGAGGGAGCCTCAGCTCGTGCCGTCACGCTATTATTATTTTCACCGGCTTGGCTTCCCAATGTAGACACCAAGCTTTGTCGCTTTGGCGGACGCTAATGTAAAAAATAAGTAACAGCCTATATATGTTACTAGCTGATTCGGCAAACGTTGTTTTGTGGAATTTCGTAAAATCCGTTCTTAGCTAAGTGGACGCAGACAGTTGAAGTTTTCCCAAGTTGTATCCCTGGTAGATTATAGTCTGTTGATGTGGCACAAAAAGGATATATATGTATATATATATATATATTCAATACTACGAAATTTAACAAGCTAAAACTTGGCCATGACTACTACGGTGTTGTGTAACCAAAATCGTGCCAGCAAAATATGGTGTAAGATGAGCAGTAGGTAAATGGAAGCACCACTCGCTAATAAACTTCATGAAAACAATAATCATTTCAATCCACTGATTTTCAAAGTGTTTCATTGAAGTTTTTAAAGGAGGGGTATGTTTAGCTGTGTGACTGTATGACTGTGATGATAAGAGATGTAATGATGTTCATTTATTAAAATTTGCTTTCCTGAAGGTAGCATTTTCATACAAAATATACAAACAATTTAGACACATGTCCGTAATGTCTGTCACACAGTAACGTACTGTGAAATAGAAAACAGAAGCATTTCTTCAGTATATATATAAAAATGAAACACGAACCTGCAAAAGCAAATAATTTATTTCTTTCTTAAAACAAAGCATGCATATAAGTAACTTTCACAAAGCTAACTTGTCACTCCGTCTCAAATAAGTCAACGTTGTTTGCCTATGCCGCGTACGTAAAATACAATGCAATGTTACTTTTTTACATTTCACGATAGTAACTACGCTTTTGCTTACTCGCTTGTTTGTAGTTGTTTCTTTAAATAAAAACACAAAAATTATTTTGATAAATTATTATACGATAGATAGAGAGCCGTGATAGCTTAGTGTCTGGGCGCTCGCCTTTAATTCAAAATACTCGAGCAACCTGAGATCGATCCCCGGTGCCAGCACCAATGAAGTTTTTAACTTTAAGTGCTGTCTTATCACGTGCTCCGCGGTGAAGGAAAACATCGTGAGGAAACATGCATATTTTCGAAATAATAAAAAAAAAATATTTCGAAGATATGTGAAGTCCGCCAATCCGCAGTGGGGCCGCGTGGTGGACTATGCCCTGATACCCTCTATATAGAGGAGGCCTTTGCCCAGCAGTGGGACATGTATAGGCTGTTACTTTACTTTTTTTTATTATACGATACAATTTTCATAATATCATTAGTGATATGCAAAAAAATATCAGTCTTATATTCTTTTGAAAGTTATGAAATAATTATCCGTACGTATTTATATTTTGATTCCTTATCATGAATGGAAATTGAAAAAAAAAAAAAAAAAGGCATTGCATCTTTCGCAATAGTGCAAGACTGGTACTAACTGTACAGTGCACAAATGTGACATAATTCACGAAGAAACTCCGCCACTCAAGTATATAAAACTAATTACACGTGGCAATACCAAAGCAACAACAAGGGACATAAAATCAACATCAATCAACAAAATTTCGGCCTCGTAACTTAAAATGTGCCCCAATAATTTTTAGCTTGTCAAGATTAATATAAGAAGCTTAAATGTTTAGTGGTATTAAGTATGTTAGTTTAGATGCATCGACTATATATTTCGTTTATTTTAATTATAAATGCGTTGTTGTGCGTTATTTTAATTATAAGTAATATTTAAAGTGCGTTGCACTTTATAATTGTGGATTTCAAGCTAACGTTAATTCATTGTTTACTTTCCTTTAACCGTTTAACATGAGCGTGACGTGTGAATAGATACATTTCAAAAGTTCCGCGCCGTCAGTCAATCGGCAGGTTAGCTTTGTTAGTGAAGCGTCTGGGAGCGTCAATCTGAAGACAAAGGTTCGAATCCGAAGCGACGAAAGTTTTGTCCATTTATTACAGAAAACCACTTTCTGGGTTTCAAGAATTGTTCTACTTTCTCTTAAAGTTACACCGAGGAGTACAGATCAAAAATTGCCTTACACCTGTGCCCGTTAATCAATGTGCATACGTTATATATTATTAAATCTGCAAACATTATTCATCGTATGTAAAAGTCGATTCTCGTTCTCTTCCTTCTTGTGGCTTAAGGTGTAGGGCATGAACTTTTAGCAAATGTATTTTTAAATACAATCTTTCAATATTTTATAATATATATAAAATAATTATGACTTTTTATTATATGTAAAGTATTAATGACTTATACTTTGACATAATGTGAATTGAGTATTCCATAATTGTAAAAAAATATGTTAATATTTTATTTTGACGAGAAATAACCAGAAAAATATCAATTCAAACATTGTTTGTTTATCCCCTTTAGAGTGGTCACCTTATTCATAAGCGGTTTAGTAATTATTCGTTCAGCAAACAGTTTTTGTAAGCACGTCTCAATACAATAACCTATATACGTTAATGAATAGGTTATTCTAGAGACGGTAAGGCCGGAATTAAAAAAAATAAAAATAATCTTTGAAAAAAAAAAAATGAGGTCACAAGTAAGTACCAGATTCAGATTTAGAATCAAATTCTGTTAATGTGTCCATCGTCTATAAAAAAATCCTGTATATATAATTCTTCTTTACGCCTGTATGTCACTGAACTCCTCGTAAATGGCTGAAGCGATTTTAACGAAATTTTAGTGTGTCTTCTGGTCGTTTCGAGAATGGTTTAGATTCACAATATTTTTTTTTTATTTTTTTATTTATAAGCTGTTGTCGGATTTAAGTCCTGTGTCCGGTCCGCTAGTATAATATAAAGTGTACATCTATTGAGATTTACACGTCATCCAGATGATGTTCTTTTCAGAATACTTTTTCAATCCATTTATGTGATATTACTTAATACTCACCGATAATAATTCATATAATTTTGATTTGTTTCTTCATGCAAACCATGACTAATTTGATCATCATTTTGATAATTTATTTTTCGTTATTTGACACGCATTGTTCGTTATGGAAATGTCAACATTACTCTTGTAATAAAATTATCTATTATAAAAAGAAAGCAAAAATAAAAAAAAGATAAATATTATTACATGGAATACCCGATGAAATTTAAATCCTTACTAATATTATAAAGGCGAAAGTTTGTACGTATGGATGGACGTTTGTTACTCTTTCACGCAAATACTACTGAATGGATTTTAATGAAACTTTACAATAATATAGTTTATACATCATAATAACACATATGCTATAATTTACATACATATTTTTATGTTTATCTGTCTTTCTGTCTGAATGTTACGCCTTCAGCCCATTCTACGCGCCCATTCTACGCAGACGTAGTCGCGGGCAGCATCTAGTTCATTATAAAACTATTATTATTTACTTCGTGGCGTAAAATTTAACAAAATTTAAAACAAAATTAAAATAGAAGTAAGCTTGTCCAGATATACGCATATAAAAAATTAACCCAAACTAAATATGAATGTAATTCAAATCATGACAATTTCGTGGTGTTTGTTCCATCCTTTGCGTCACTCGGCTTTCCCAACGCTCTAGCTTAGTATTTCGTACCTTAAAACGTTATTCACAGAGAGTGCCTTCTAATGCATAAGACACACCTGCTGAATATTTATGTAATCCTACCCAATTTACTAATGAAATTTAGTTGTGAAATATGTGAATAATCAAACATCGCGTATTTACCCGTGGAGCAAAGGGATTTGGGATTGCAAAAGTGATATCAACTATATTTAATATATTTATTCATTTTATTCACATTATTAGAAAATTAAATTTACTTTATTAGTAAATAAAATAAAATAAATATATAAACTTGTTACAATTATTTACTTGCTTTAATAGCGTTGGTAGGCAAGGTTTCATATATAGGAATGAAACTGCTTATTTATAAGTGTTGTTCACAAATTTAAAAATTCTATTATAGGTCTGCCATAATTCATCTGCGGTAGAGCTACGCCACAGCTTCTACTCGTGCGTAAATGGGTAGGTTCATCCCAGAAATAACACGAACGAATATAACATGGCGCCGGCACACATGAGACGGTTAATTTTAAGTACTGACTTATCACCTGCTCAGCTATGAAGGAAAATATTGTTAAACAACCTGCATACTTTCTAAATAGCAAATGAAAATATGAAATAAATAAAAATATTTCGAAAATAATTAATGTTTGCGAATCCGCTGTGGGATCGCATGGTGGTGGTTGATCGCATATTGATGGCCTTTACCCTAGCTGTGAGATATATGTGGACTATTATTATATAAAAAAAAAATATTTTTTTATGGTCGACAGCTGCCCACTCATTTTATATTCTGACAAATTTGCTGCTGTTCAAATTGGACATTTAAAAAAAGAGGTAGGAAAATATTGCACAAAGCAACTTTGCCACTTTGTCTGCCACGAGCTGATGCAGTCTGCTCGATTGAACTACACAAAGCGATAATAAATAACCGACTTCAAACAGGAAACTAATAGCATTGTCAACACCAGAAGGGAACAACATTTGAGGATTGCCCTCGATTTCTCTGGGATGTCGTCATCAGATCTGGGTTTCCTATCTATCATGGTACCACCCTTGGAAAATCATCAAAATCGATTCAAGTTATCCTTGAACACACAAAATATATACGGTTGACCTCCTCCTTTTTTGAAGTCGGTTAAAAAGGGGCACATTGCAAATTGTTTTTTTCCATCCAGCGTTCGTTTTGTTTTAGTTCACAGTGCTCGATGATTATAGTACATTCTTATGTTAACCCTTACAACGCACACTGAATGGCTTGGTTTTGCTTGATTTGTAACGTATGGATAATTTTCTACTAAAAATAAACTATACTGTGAATCTATCACAGTACAGTTTATTTTTAGCAGAAAATTTCAAACGAGAGATGTCTTTAAAACATGTAGAAAAAGAGAGATATCTTGTAATTGATATTAAATTTTATATTAAGTTTTTTTTTATGTGCTAATCTCTACACTTAGACGAAACACCTTATGGGCAGAGATAAGCACTATTTGTGATGTAACTCTGCTAACTGCGGTAATCACTTGACATCGAATGCACCGGCAACTCGCTTGGCATTCACTGATATTAAAAGAAAAAAATAATTTTAAAACCTAAACCTTTTTAAAAACTAAACTTTAATTATTTACAACGATTTATATTGAGAAATAAGAAAAGACTAAAAAAAGTAAAAGTGAAGAGCCCAAAAAATTAATTTTGTCACGATTAAAAGCAGGTCTGAACATACAATACCTTTATGGGATACGAAAGACAGGACTAAATACAGAGTTTTACTATCTTTACATATAGATATTCTTGGAAACTAGCCATAGCCTAGATCATTCTAAAGCAATCCACTGTGTGAATATAAAAAATGAAACACTATTCGGTAAACTCTCATGTTGTTTGCCAGCGAAACTCCAACACTAACTCCGTTTACGTAATCACAAAAGTTGAGCCAGTCCTGTTTTGTTTTCATGAAAATGGTGAAAAAAAACTACGTTTAAGCTTTCTGATATCAATTTTTCCTAAAAATAAACTTTTAAGGTTATATTAATTATGATAAATGCAGAAATTTTTAGATTTAGCCCACCCTTACTGTGGTAAAACGTAAAACGCTTAGTTTTGTAAGGTTAATATTGAACGTTTTAATAATATAGAATTTATCTATAATTTATAACAAATTTTTTCTCTTATACCGTTATAATAATGTATTAAAAATATATTTCCTTGTCCTTACAGGTACTTAATCATCGGTATACAAGACCGAGCAAAGTCACCAAACCATCAAAAGCTTTTGGGAGGCATTGTGAGTTTTAAGGTTAATTTTAAAGATTCATAACAATAAATATGGAAATCTATCAGTCATAACTTATAACTATCTACGGAAATTACTATGTCCATAATGATTCAGTAGAATTTATAGGAGTTTATTAAATTCTTCATATGTTTTCTTCATCACTACATAGTATAATACAAAGTGGTCCCGCTGTCTGTCTGTCCCTATGTATGCTTAGATCTTTAAAACTACGCGACGGATCTTGATGCGGTTTTTTTAATAGATAGAGTGATTCAAGAGGAAGATTTATATGTACAATAATTATTGCATGCGAAGCGGTGGGTCGCTTGTTTTATTTATAAAAATGTTACGTATACCTACTGAAAGAATTATGTTTTATTTCAGTTATTAAAACATTCAATATTCTATGTTGTCAGTTACGAAAGGTGCAAATATGTAATGGTAGCCAACGATGGTTGCATGATAACCGGTAGAATTATAGTATCTGTAGCCATAATACACCTTATGAATTCTATAACTGAGACTATTCTAATAATACGTCATATATTGAAATTCGTCAAAAGTATTAGGCTACTGAGCATATTAAACATTCAGCCAATCTTACTTACTACACAATACATTATATATATATAATCGGAATCTCGGAAACGGCTCCAGCGATTTTCATGAAATTTAGTATGTGCGGTAGATTCGGGGGCGAAAAATCGACCTAGCTAGGTTTAAGGTTTAATGGTTAATGTGAAAGATATCATTAGATTATGACAGTAAATTTCGTCGCAAAAAAAAAATGTTATAATAGCTCGGTAGGTAATTAGGCGGCCCTAAAACAGACGGCCGCGGTTCGTATCACGATCATTTACACACTTATTTTTTTTACTTTTTTTTCTATACCGAATCATAAATACATGCATTATAATTAATGTTTTCTACATTCGTAACAAAGATACATTAATAAAAAAGGCATGTAGGTGAAATCAATAAAATTAGAAAACATTACGAAAAAGAAAACGCAATCCCATAAAATAAAATAAAGCTGATTGTCTGAAACGTATGCAAGCAAGTAATGTAGAGTGGCTCACTCACTCTGGACGCTAGTTCACGTTATCTCCTGTTGTTCAAAGCAATGAGATATATCTGTGTCTCGTTTGTATATGCTACGTATAAACGAGTGTTGAAGCACTGTTCAAATTGAATGGGAACTATATTCGGTCTGTGGACCGCAACAAAAGAATCGCGGGCGTATTTATTTGAGCCTTTATTGCGACTGAAATGCGAAAATTTTCGTTTTAAAAAACAAAATAAATGAAACTGAATAAAATAAAATAATTGTCATCAAGGCAAATAGTGCTTTGCATTTTGAGCTAGTGCGTTAACCATTTACAGCAGCATCACTACTTACAAACAAGTGAGGTTGAAGTCAAACGTTAGGCAGGCAGACAACCATATAAAAAAAATATAATTGACTAGCAACCCGCCCCGGCTTCTCACGGATGCAATGTAGATTGAATTTCTCGCCTTTTTCTACTCTAATATACAGGTTTACTACATATAAACCTTCCGCTTGAATAACTGTTGTTGACACCCCATTAAAATCCAATGCGTAGTTAAAAAGATCTAAGCATACAAACATCGGGAGCGTCTTTTTTAGGGTTCCGTGACCAAAGGGTAAAACGGCATCCTATTAATAAGACTCCGCTGTCTGACTGTCTGTCTGTCTATCCGTCCGTCTGTCACCAGACCTTTTATTTATTATTATTTTTTTAATGTGAAAAGTTGCCAAACGAGCAGAGGGTTCACCTGATGTTAAGTGAATACCGCCACCCATGGGCATCTGCTGGTACACCCGAGTGTTACAGATGCGTTGACAACCTTTTGAAAATTGGGCTCCGGCTACCTCACTCACCATACGAAACGCGAAAGTATTTGTCATACTTCCACTTTACGCTGGTCTTCTGTGAGGTCGTGATACTTACCCGGACGAGCCTGCCCATTCGTGCAACAGTCGAGGATGCTGCGGGGCCCTACCACCGTATCCGTTTATCTTAACCGCACGCATCGTACTTAAGCGATATTTGCTTTGAAACGGATTTTGAACTTAGAAGTCGCGATAAACTCCCGGATTAATTTGATGAATTAATCCGGAAGGGACGCGTAAACTGTAGGTGAACTAAGTCCCGAGAACTGTTAAGTTTTAGTTTAGTTTAGTTCACCCGATACCGCGAATTACACGTAATGAATATGTCGGCATCCTTAATCAAATTATGATAATGTTTTACATTACAGACAAGTTCCTTAATCACATAAATTACCATCGATAAAAATCTTGGGGAACGCTTACTTTTAATTAGTTTATTATTTTCACTCTAGAAATCCGCTATTTTATTGAATTCAATCCATGTAAGCAATTATAATTTTTTTTTCAACTTTAGAACAATCACTAGTAGTCACTCACAATATTAATTAATTCAAGCTGAGCTAGCAAACATGCTAGTCGTGCGAAGATTCGAATTGTAATCGAGGATATTATAATTTTGTAATAAAATTTTATAAATTTACGGCAAACTTCAAGGCTCCCTTAGTTTCGGACTAAAATATGTTTTTCTTGTGAAAACCAACGAATGTTTCATAAGATTACTCAAAAAATATATCGATAAAATAAACATAAAACGCGGAGTAAAATTTTATCTACCTCAAAATAGTTTTCCTGTTTCTGTAATACATTTAAATATATAAAATCGAAGGGATAGCTTTTGCCTTGTATTTCTTTATGCTAATAGCATAAAGAAATACAAGGAGAAATTAACTATATTATAACATTGGTGCCCGTTAATGAAATTTCAAAGATATTTTGAAAGCAATTCCAATTTTCCAACCAAGTAACATGTCCAGTGAGTAAACATTGAATTTATTATCCAAAAATTATGTAGTCTACATTCTCCTAGTAACTAAGAATAAGTGAACCCTCATTTCATGAATATATATTTCTTGCTTGATTCTAAGCACGTACCTCTGTAACTGCGTTTCGAAATTAGGAACTAATTAATAGCAATGAGTATGCTTAGCGTAAAAAGAAGTAAATATTTTTGAAATGAAAACTTCTTGAGTCGCGTTGAATACTTTTTGGGTGAACAAAAAGCTCACCCAGCGCTTTGCATGAGCTATTTTTATACTGTGTATATAATTATTTGTACTTTTTGGGTGAACAAAAATTTTCAACAAAAAAAACCGACTTCAATCCGGAAACTAAAAAACATTGTTGGTAACTATAATATTTGATTTTGCGAGGATGCCATCATCAGATCCGGGTTTCCTTATCATAGTACCACCCTTGGGATATCTCCTTTCCAACAATAAAAAAACATCAAAATCGGTTCATAAACGACGATGTTGTCCGCGAACACACATATAAAAAATATAATTTTTAACAAAAAAACAGACTTCAATCAGAAAATTAAAAACATTGTTAATACTTTTAAAATTTAATGATGGCCCTCGATTTCTCTGGGATGCCATCATCAGATCTGGGTTTCTTTATCATGGTACCACCATTGGGATATCTCCTTTCCGACAAAAGTGAATCATCAAAATCGGTCATTAACGACGAAGTTATCCGCGAACACACATAAAAAAAATAAAAATATATACGGTCGAATGGAGAAACCAACTTCTTTTTTGAAGTCGGTAAAAAAAAGTGTAACTCGCACCATCGTCACTGAACGCTTTCTATAAGAAATTCTTAAAAAAAGGAATACGCAAAAATATATTTGCACTTAGGGATATGATATAAATACTGTTATTTTCGTTCCGAGTGCCTATAAAATATGAAGAATTAAATAGTATACAATTTTAATTTTGAAATTGTTTTATGTTTTCAATACTGTCGGGAGTCCCCATGAGACTGCCTATTTTTTACCTGTACACAGCTCTGATATCAAATTAAAACAAAGCGATTTTAACTCTTTTTCCATTGCAAGACGGGACGCGATCGCGAATTCATAACACGCATGAATGATCGATAGGTCTGAAACTAGTCGGTACATACACCCATTGGATGTTTAATCGTTTATTTAATAATTGTACCTGTATCCAACGTGTGGTAACAATTTTAGCCACCTGCCACGCTTCCAACTAAAAATGCTCAATGGCACGCGGACTCGTTTGTCGCTCAGTGTCAAAGGAGGAGTCACCGTGTTCTGTTGTTAAGACTAATCGTGCGATCTCCGGCAATACATTGGGCATTTTGCATTAAGTAACATAAACGACTCAAACAAACAGAAAACCCTGCGTCGCCTCTTCATTAGCGGGCCGTTTCCAATTTCCTAGTAATTTCCCACTCATCCGTTATGACGTCAGGCACTGTAACTCCTCATTCATTTTGTTCATTACCCTTATCTTGTGTATTATGATATTCGTTTATTTATTGATAATAAGGTGGAGCACTTGCTGAGCTATTAGCTTCGGCACCCGTGGTCGCGGATTCGATTCCCTAATGGGACAAATATTTATGTGACCCACAGATAATTGTTCCGGATCTGGGTATTTTTCCCAAGGGGGTAATGACGTCAGGCAGGTGGAAAAAACCTAGCCACTTAATTTTTTGTAATTTTATTTGATGACGATATAGGCAGACCTCCATCGGTTAATTGCAACATTCCCCCAAGGTTTTTATCTATAGCGCAAAAAAATCAGTAGTGTAGTAAAACATTAATCTAAACTCAACACCAAAATCTTGTCAGACAGAGAGTCATTAATATTCGTTGTTGTCTCTACCCGCTGAAATCGCTTATTACTAATGAACGCCAAATTTAAAGCACAGGCAGGCTTTTTTGCATACAAGACATCACTAATTCTAAATCGATTTCACTAAAACCTTCTTGTTAACCCGCTCCTGATAGTTCTACAGAATGATTTTCATTTTGGATTCCATAGTCTTTCATAACAATACAGGAGCACGCACCAGTACTAACTCGTACAGAACAAAAACATCGTTCCCCTAACGTTCAACGAGCTATGCCACGAATAAGGTCTAGACGATAACAATTCACTGTTGGAGATGTAAAATAATCCAACGTAGACTGCTTTCTCACGGCTCAATCGTTTTCCATATTAATAACTGCGAAATTTTGATAGAAGCGAAAACATGCGCATGTCCGTCTAGGACGGGGAACGTTATCCGCTACTGATTCTAGCACAATGGTTGGGATCGCTTTGTATTGAAAGCAGTTGATTCAGCCCGATCGCTTTCTGTAATCAATCAAAAATAATAAAGAAAGAATGAGTTTTGTAAGCAAGGGAATCAATGATTTTACGATAAGTGCATTTAATAGAATGGTTTTACGGTCTTGGTAGAATGGTTTATCGGTCAATCTTGTAAATTAATTTATTTTAAAGGTATTATTTAAATACACACACACATAGTCAACCAGCCATTATTTAAAATAACTGATCTTAATTGTTAAAATATGATCAATTATTTTTATAGGCTGGTAAGGCACCTAATAGTTGCTACTGAAACACGTAATTATTTTTCAATACTTGCTTAAACTTAGTAAGTTTGTGCTAGAGGAGACCTACGATCAGCAGTAGACACTTACAGGCTGAAACGATGAGGATGATGATGAAACAGGGTCGTATTGTCAACTAAGTTGTGCAATTTCATAAAGAGATAATATAGTGAAAGTATTTTTATGTAAAATATTACAATTTACTTACAATTTAACGTATTTAACGTAATTCTATTATCAAGGGATATTAGAATTAAAAATTATTAATAATCCGTAAAATATCTCACATAAAATTAAAAACAAATTACGTCGAAACATGGATCTAAAGTTTATAATGAAAACGGCGAGAGGAGACCAGAAGAATAGCATGACACAGTTACTCCCGTTGTTAAAAAATATCTTACTTTACTAGTACCCTTATTCGAACCACGCCGCAGATAAAAAAATCCCCAACAAACGTCCCTTTGAATTTAAAAATGCCTGCAATTCATCTAAATTGGTTATGCTTGCAAAAGGAAAATAAAACTGAAGTATTTTCAAGCATCTCTTAAGTTCCGACCAATGGTTTTGTTGCGAAATAATTTTTGAACGAATGCTTCTTTTCAACAATTTCGTCATACTATGAAATGTATAGTGTAACAAGACAGGTGGTAACAATTTTTCGAATTACTTCTGGCAACTTTCAACTTTGCAGTAGGGGTCAAGTTACACTGTAGTTTGTTTACACTCTAATAAATTGCTGGTCCACCGTGCTTGATATGCCACCGCTACCACTTTTTGTTTACGTGGTACAAATGCCTACGCATACCAGCCCTCGTCGCGATAAGAACGGTTTATATCGGAATCGCAGCCACTACAACCCAGCGATGTTTTAGATATATACAGCTTTACAGCGGCTAGTCGCATCGCTACAGCCAGAAGATCACTTCCGCACAAGTCCGAAACCCTGCCAGCACTAAACTGAGCCATGGAAGCCAACAGAGCCAACGATAATAAGCAGTAAGCCTCCCAGCGCCATGGCTGACATAGTATGTAGCTCCGCCTCACCACGTTTCGACCGCAGAGGGTAAAGAAACCTCTCCCCCGCCGCCCCAACAGCATCAGTATGCAGCGGTGTTGCATCTGCAACCGTACAGAAGTTCGGTCCACTAGAGGTGATTATCACTTAACATCAGATGAACCGCCAGCTCGTCCGCCACTTTCTCACATAAAAAAGAACAGTGTTAATTTGTGACACTGTTGGTGACAATTTTGACACACAATGACAATGTTGGTCACCACTGAGTGCAGCCCTTCTGGCTATGTACTCTTCTGGTGATGGCGTTAGCTCTCCTACATTTTATGCTCCTCTCCGCGTAATCACCAACATTGTCTTGTGTGTCAAAACTGTCACCAACAGTGTCACAAATTAGTACTGTTCTTTTTTTATGTGAGGAAGCGGCGAACGAGCTGGCCATATATCTGATGTTAAGTGATGATCACCCCTAATGGATATTTGCAACACCTGTACGACTGCAGATACATAGCCACCTTTTAATAAAGTAGTCTCCAGCACCTCACTTACCAGACGAAAAGCAGAAGTATAACACGCCGGTCATCTGTGAGGTCTAGTAATTCCCCGGACGGACCTACCCATTCCTGCAACAGCGAAGACTGTAGCGTGATCCTACCATAGTAATGACGCGTGTATAATGACGCAGGCGAATGTGTGTGTTTTTGCAAAAGTGTTGTTAACCTGATGATTGAGCTATGATAGTATATTGGTTAAGCGAAAAAGCTAAATGAAATAAAAAATATGTTATTGTCTGTTTTATTATAAAAATCAAATTTAAATAAATCAACGATAGTTCCATAGTCCATTGATTTGGGTGTGAAACAAACACTTTAATGGAATTTGTCATCATTTAATAAAATCAATAAAACAAGTTTTTTGTTTTTTTTTTTTAATTTAGAACTGGCCAACACTTGACTGCCATCCCACCTGATGGTAAGTGGCGATGCAGCCTTTGATGGTAAGCGCGCTAGCTCAGTAAAAACCTATTCACTCTTGCCTTGAAGACGCCTACGTTGTAATCGGACGGAAAGACGGACGCCGGCAGGTTGTTATAAACATTGCAAGTTTGTTTGGTGCATTTTGAATGTATGCTCTCGCTGTGTTAATAATTCGTTTACAGTTAATTAAATGTTCGCCCGAGAATTAGCACTTTAGACAAATCGATAGTACAGTAAATTTTGGTACCGAAAAACTTTTTGTCAATTTTTCCTACAAATTTTAATGATCAATTCTGGTCTCATCTGTTTAACTAAATTATTTAATTAATCCAGCTGATGATATAACACTTCAGAATAGGTTATTGTTCTGGTGGGTTAAAAGTAAATACAATCAATTGTCACCATACAAACAGCATCACTTTTTTTTAAGGTGAATATTTTTCTTACTCCATGCAATAAACATTTAAAGTTCTCATGAGTTCCCATTGACCGTTTTACATCGATTAGTGCATTTATAGGATTTCCAACCAGAAAAACTATTACAAACCACTTTTGGCACTGATGTCTTCTCCAATAGAAATGGTATTTTTACTTTATCGAAATATAAGTAAAGTACATATGCCGTGTGGTGTCGGCGTAAGAATAAGCCACCCCATCTCATCCCGTGGGTGTCGTAAGAGGTGACTAAGGGATAAGCCACAAACATCCAGTGGCCTCCGATAGATGGCGGGATAACCATCTTAATTCTCCAGACCCAAATATCCAGGCCAATAACGGGCAGCAGCGTTGAAGGTGCGAGGTGTCTGGAAGAACTGCGGTTGCCAACCCGCTCGCCAAGCGTGGCAACTATGGCAAAAACTCCTCATATATGGAAGTCCAAGGTGTACGGCCCCCAGTACCCGGCGGCCCTGCTATTCCTGGCTACGGTAGCGGTCATGGTAACGGCAGGGCAGGGGGTGCTAAGAATCTCCGGCTAGGATTCGGCTACAAACGACGGCGACTGGACCTGGCAACATACAACGCAAGAACATTGAGGACTGACGAGAAGATTACAGAGCTGGAAGAAGAGGTGAACAGGCTGCGCTGGGATATAATAGGATTATCTGAAGTCCGAAGACAGGGGGAGGACACGATAATCCTCAAATCCGGCAACCTGTTTTACCACCGGGAGGGCGACCAACTGTCCCAAGGTGGTGTCGGATTTATCGTCCACAAGTCTCTCATTAACAACGTTGTTAAAATCGAGGGTGTGTCGTCGAGGGTTGCGTACCTTATACTCAGAATATCCAAACGGTATTCGCTGAAGGTCATACAGGTCTACGCACCAACGTTGACACATCCCGATGATGAGGTGGAGGCAATGTATGAGGATATATCACGAGCCATACATTCCTCCAAAACTCAATACATGGTGTTAATGGGAGACTTCAACGCAAAACTGGGCAAAAGGAAAGACGATGAGCTGAGAGTAGGAAGTTTTGGTATAGGGCAACGGAACCCAAGGGGGCAGCAGCTGGCTGACTTTATGGAGAAGGAGGGACTCTTTATGATGAACTCCTTCTTCAAAAAGCAGCCCCACAGAAAGTGGACCTGGATTAGCCCCGATGGTTCTGTAAAAAACGAGATAGACTTCATTATGACGAACAAACGGCAAATATTCAATGATGTCTCTGTGATCACAAGGGTGAAGACCGGCAGTGATCACCGATTGGTGAGAGGCACATTGAATATTAATATCAGGCTGGAAAGATCTCGTCTAATGAAGTCCACACTCCGACCATCTCGTGCCCATATCCAAAACTCCGAATGCTTTCGGCGCGATCTACATAATCGCTTCCAATGCCTAGAAAATTGCAACACTGTGGACGCTAAGCTCGTGGAAACTGTCCATGCCGTGGGCCTTAAATTTTATAAGGCCCGCCGCACAAATAGAACGCAAAAACTCTCCGATCACACTCTTAACCTCTTGGGAAAAAGACGTGAGATGCGACTGCAGTCTTTAACTGACATGTCAGACTACAGGCGGCTTAATAGGCAGATCTCCAAATGCATGCGGCGAGACTTACGCATCTTCAATACAGCTCGTATTGAGGGAGCTATAGAGGGGAACCTAGGCTCAAAAGTCTTCGCCAGAGATCTGTCTATCGGACAAAGCCAACTGTCTAAGTTGAAGACTGACAGCGGGGCTGTCATCTCCAGTAGACCAGAGGTTTTGAGTGAGATTGAGAGGTTCTATGGACAGCTGTACACATCGTCGTTGGAGCCACACACATGTGTGAGTTACGACCCAAGAGCAAAGCTTATCCGACACTATTCCGAGAATATCCCGGACGTCAGTCTGAGCGAGATTAGAATGGCTCTCGACCATCTTAAGAATGGCAAAGCATCGGGAGAGGATGGAGTTACAGCAGAGCTTCTGAAAGCGGGTGGAGAACCGGTACTTGTAGTCCTTCAGAGGCTCTTTAATTTCGTCCTTCACGGTGGTGCTACACCAGAGGCGTGGAGCAGAAGTGTGGTGGTGCTGTTCTTCAAGAAAGGCGATAACGCTCTCTTGAAGAACTATAGACCGATATCCCTTCTGAGCCGCGTCTATGTGCTGTTCTCAAGAGTCATCTTGAATCGTCTCGCTTCCAGACTCGACGACTTCCAGCCTCCCGAACAAGCCGGATTCCGGAAAGGCTTCACTACCATAGACCACATACACACCTTGCGGCAGGTTATACAGAAGACCGAAGAGTATAATCTGGCTTTTGTGCCTAGCGTATGTGGACTATGAGAAAGCCTTCGATTCTGTCGAAATTTGGGCGGTACTCCAGGCTCTTCAGCGGTGCCAAATTGACTGTCGGTATATCGAAGTGCTGAGGTGTTTGTATAACAAGGCTACGATGTCCGTCCAAGTACAGTCCAGTAGTACAAAACCTATCCATCTGCAGAAGGGTGTAAGACAGGGTGATGTCATATCCCCGAAACTCTTCACCGCTGCGTTGGAAGATGTTTTCAAGCTTCTAGACTGGAAAGGACGAGGTATTAACATCAATGGCGAATACATCACCCACCTTCGATTTGCCGACGATATAGTCATCATGGCAGAATCGCTGGAGGACCTGGGTGCTATGCTCAATGACCTCAACAGTGTCTCCCAACGGGTGGGCCTTAAGATGAACATGGACAAGACGAAGATCATGTCTAATGTCCATGTCACGCCTATAGCGGTTGTTGTTGGGAGCACTGAGCTCGAAGTTGTTGACGAGTATGTTTACCTAGGACAGTTAGTCCGGCTAGGTAAGTCCAACTTCGACGCAGAGGTCAATCGGCGAATCCAACTCGGATGGGCAGCGTTCGGGAAACTTCGGCAAATCTTCTCGTCGAATATACCTCAATGTTTGAAGACTAAAGTCTTCAATCAATGTGTGTTGCCAGTGATGACCTACGGAACCGAGACGTGGTCCTTCACTGCTGGCCGTATGAGGAAGCTCAAAGTCGCTCAGCGAGCTATGGAGCGGGCTATGCTCGGTATTTCTCTGCGTGATAGAGTTCGTAACGAAGACATCCGCAGTAGAACCAAGGTAACCGACATAGCTCAGAGGATTAGCAAGCTGAAGTGGCGATGGGCCGGCCATATAGCTCGTAGAACCGATAACCGTTGGGGAAGAAAGGTTCTCGAGTGGCAGCCTCGTACTGGCCATCGTAGTGTGTTGGACAACCCCCCCACTAGATGGAGTGACGACCTGTGCAAATGTGCGGGAAGTCGATGGATGCAGGTGGTTCAGGATCGTACTTCGTGGCAGTCTATGGGAGAGGCCTATGTTCAGCAGTGGACTCAAACAGGCTGAAATGATGATGATGATGATGACATATGTCGAAAATCAACAGTAAAACTTTTGATTTTGTAATTTATTGTGGACACAAAAAAAGTAGTGCGTAGACTCGAACTAATTTTTGTGCGACGTTTCAAATTATAAAAAAATCTATGTAAGTTTTTGCCACACACAAGTATGGGTGTGTCAAAATAATATCATACATTACTTTGTATGATATTATTTATTAGTCATAAAATATCATATGTTGGGGTATGCAATAGTTCACTCAAATTACACACGGAAGTTTAAATATTTGTTAATAGAAATAATATCATGTAAGAACATCACAATAAGAAAACAGATGAATTATTTAAATATTATAATACTTATGTTTTTTTTGTCACTTTCCTTATCTTTTTTGTACATATTTTGTTGAATTACCTAAAACGGGAGACCATTACATTTTCTACATGTTGGGGAGATTGTCATACTTGCACCAAATTTGCTAATCAAAGAAAAAAATAAAAAAAATGTAAAAGGTGAAAACCGTACTTTTCGATGAATAAATTAAAGACCAAAAAGTGAATATTCCAACAGACTGTCGAGCCAAACGGAATGGAAAATGAGTCCACTGAGCATCGCGTATTGCTTTTTTAACTATTCCCTTTTAGACTGAAAAGTAATCGTATGACTGGATTGTTTCAATGGAAATTGATCCAAATTTTGTCAGTATTTTGTTATTATTATCTTATAATGCAATGTATTATACATATAAACCTTCCTCTTGAATCACTCTATATAGTAAAAAAAAAACTGCATCAAGATCCGTTGAGTAGTTTTAAAGATCTAAGCATACATAGGGACAGACAGACAGCGGGACGTCGTTTTTTATACTATGTAGTGATGAGGAAGTTATAGTAGGGGAAGATGGGCACCATTCGTACCCTTTTTTGATATTTTAAATTGATGTACTAAGACACGGCTCCATATTCGTAATCATAAACCTTGATTTGTAGTGGTAAATCGATTAAATGTAATTCGCCGAATTGTTTTTAAAATTCTTCAATAATCTACACGCATTGCATGAAAAAATAGTTATTGTTAATGACGTTTTCACCTCAATATCCGAGTAAATGTTCTCTATCGTATTATCATGACTTGTACGCATGTTGTTGAACATTTTAAAGTTTTATATATAAATAGATAGATCATTATTGAATTAAGAGGTTTATTGAATTGAAATAGAATTTAAATTAGAATAGTTATTTCTATTTTTAACATTGCCAGTTGCCCTTAATGGAGTAATTTTATATTGAAGTGAAAAAGCCAAGCCGTAGATCCGCTCGTATTTCTTGATGGGCGCCCGTAGATTATCAGTAACTAATCGAACATTAGCGGATCACTTCTTCGAGAAAGTAGACCGACCGCTCGGCGCCTCCTTATTCTATTTATATCAGACCTACGGAAACACATGTGTTACTAAAAAAGTCAATGATATTGAGAATTATTTAGAAATAACTTAGCGTTAGCATTAGCCATTACATTATTCCTATTTGGACTTTTCCGACCTTTTGAATGCCGCCACCATTAATTTATTTTGGATGTCATTAATTTCTTTTTTCTTTTCAGAAAATTGCAAACCAAGCAGGTCATAGGTGACTAGGCCCAAGCTCCGATAAGAAGCGATAGTTTGTGGTCCAGTGAGATATGTAGTGCTGTTTGTATGCCTTGTTACTTCATCAGCCCGCTGCCAAAATGAAATTAAATGATTAAGTTATAGTTTAATAATATTTTTATGATTTATCAAGACTAATTTATTTTAGGAGTTGTAATAAAAAGTAGAAACGTTTAATAATACTGATAGTGATCAATAATTTTTAAAATAATCATGGGTACAATGTACCCGTGAATTAAAATTAGAAATTTAATACAACTAAAAATACATCAAATCGAATATGATATTTGATAGGAATAAAATATGTTTCACTGTTGCTTATTTAATAATCAGAATAATGTAAATAATATATTTTCTTAAAACAATAACAGATGTCATTTTAAACGTGATTTGGTGTGTAGTTACGGACTTAACTGCGTGACCTTATCAATTTCATTAATTTTTAAAAATTCGCACTTATTACATGCACATGCGCACCATGCACTCAAAATCGTTGCAACTCCTAACTTTAACCGGCCGTGTTCAAAAAGAAGTACTACGCAATTTTGGCAAGTGACGTGAAATCTTTATGTTTATAATTTTATTTTTTGTCGTAAAAATGGACCATCAATATAACTATCGTATCTGACAAAGTTCGTAAATTCAACTACCTATTCAATCTTTTGGATATTTCTTATTGGCTGTGTCTAGTAATGCTAATTGAAAATTTTTTCTTTCAATATTCCCTAGTAAAATAAATCAACGTTCAAGCAGTTCAAGACCGGCGTGAAGTGGAAGTATAACACTTTCGCGTTTCGTCTGGTGAGTGAGGTGGCCGGAGCCCAATTTTCAAAAGGTTGTCAACGCATTTGGAACCCTCAGGTGTAGCAGATGTCCATGGGCGGTGGTATTTTCTTAACACTAGGTGAGCCGTCTGCTCGCTTGGCAACTTTTCACATTAAAAAAAGCCATCTTGATAACGGCTCAACATCTTGTATCTTGTATTAACTGATGTTTTTGCTTTCAGTCCCGAGACTATTAAAGCTTCATCGGACGCAGAACCGGTGGGCTAGCCTGACCCCACGGGTTTGGTGGGCTCAACAAGTAAAAAGATCTCAAGAAGAATTGGTATGAATTTTAAAGGAATTTCAATTTATTGACTAACAATCATAATTACAACGCATTGGCACGTACCCAAATATACGTATAATATACAACATATATTATACGTATCTTTATAATAGCGATTATATACAACAATAAGATACATTATTTGAAAAATGAGGCAACTTCAAGTTGAAATATCTTATGTTTTCACTAATATTTCGAATTAGTTGTCTGAAATCAGATTGTCTGTTAGTAATTTAAAGATACTAAAACAAGGTACTGTAATGGATAAACTTTTTTATAGTAAATTTTTTGTTAATAAAGAATAATAATAATACGGAAATATTTTCAAACTCGGCAATGCCAAACAGATTTTGTCCAATAATTACAAGAGGAATAATTGTTCGATAAAACCAACGAAGGCATTATATTTTAACCAATAAAGAAACAAACAGACACTTACTTCTTATTGTAATTGAATTTTGTGGAATTCTGCCAGAATTTCGCTTCTGAAAACTTCATGCATGTTCAATGCTGTTTTGGCAAGCTTGGTTTGTAATTAAAAAACAATTTGGGAGAATTTTCATTTAATGAAACAATAGAAGCTCGAAATTTAGCTTACATTATTTTTAAGCCAATCCTTTAAATGTGTCACAAACTAACACAATAGTATTTATTTTAATATTTTACTTTAAACATTTTAAAAGGTAGTCTCCTATTTTAACCTGCGAGAGAAACCATATTAGAATAACAACATTCATAATAAATTTACTTAATTCTCTGCTATATTAAGTGAGAATAATAATTATATATCTTAAGCAATTAATTATATTGTATTAAATCTTTTAAGTTTTGTGAACATTGTTTATTTGATTCAAATTAAAAATCAACCTCTTTGAAATACATATTTATCGGGGTCTTTTTTTTTATGAAAAAAGCAGGCAAACGAGCATGCGGGTCACCTGATGATAATCAATCACCGCCGGCCATGGACATTTGCAACATCAGTTGAGTCGCAATTGCATTGCCGTCCTTTAAGATTAGAGTAGAACCCTAAGTCGTAACGGTCCGGAAATACCGCTGGCGACAACTCGTTCCACACAGTAGTGGTGCGGGGTAGAAAGTTGCGTGAAAAACGCATGGTGGTGGACCGCCAACTATGATGGCGGTGTCGATGGTACTTGGCGGTTTGACGAGTTGTACGATGGTGAAATTCACCAGCAGGTATCAGCCCGAACAATTCCTCAGGGCTCTATATGTCTAACTTATAAGACCGCTTAGCTCAGCTCGCTACAACGTCTAGGAGTCCAGATTAGGCATGTTGAATCGTATATGCAGCGCAGAAAAACTTCGACGACTTATATATTTAACTCGAATTATTAACTGCGGATGAGGATTAAATTAAAAAAAAATCCTAAAATATAAAATGCATATATTGCACAAAATGATGTATTTGAGTAGATGATTACTACTACCCAAAAAACCCTCGTTCAAAATTGCTTGAAACTAATTCTTTGTGGTAGGATCTTGATTGTAACAGGAAAATGAATAAGTACTTATAGAAAAAATATTAGGAGTTCTGCACGCGTATAATTTGCCGTTAGAAAAGCTCCTACTGATAACTACTCTATCCAGATTAGGAGAAGTGGCACTTAAGCTTTTTATTAGAAACGAACTTTTATGACTCCACACTGGTACGTGATTCTTGTCGCAATTTCGTAAATTCGCATTAACTAAGATAAGATATACAACTAATAGTAAGATTTACTAAAAAAAAGTCAAATATACAAGTTTATAATACCATATGATTTCAGATTACTTAAACCTATTCGAATAATTGCGCACAATGTAGGGATCGAAATAGGGTACACCATTATCATGTCATCAGCATAAATAATAATTTTCGTAAACTTAAAACGATCTTAAAACTTGACGAAGATGTCATTGACAAAAATTAAAAAGTATAAGTGTCCCAATAAGGATTCTTGGGGCATGCATGAGGGTATTTGTATTAAAGAAATCTTCTACTCCGTCCAAGTACGTCTTTAACACCGTTTAGCTGAAATTGGAAGAGAAGGAGCAGTGCCCTACACTCCGTGAGAGTTTGCAAGTAGTAAATTCTGCACCGCGTAGCAGCCGGCTGAGGTTGGTTTTGGAGAGTTTCACGCTTCTATTTAAGGTGAAGCCTCCATAACCTCCAGGGCATACGTTGGCTTAGATGTAGGAGCCGGCTTACTCTTCTTTACTTTTGTTTTTCCCTTTGGTTCACAAGCTTATGATCTCAATCGATGACCAAGATCCACGTATAGTGGAAACTTTATGATACCTGCTCTACACTCGCCTTGTGGCAAAGTTCACTGCGCTTGTAGCAGCGCGTGCTACGATCCTCTTCTCGAAGGATAGTTTTTATGTGAGAATGTGGTGGTGTGAGTCCATACGGTTTCAAAAGCGTTGCCACCTTATAAAAGTAGGCCTCGGCTAACTCACTCACCAGATGAAACCCAAAAGTATAACCAAGGCCATTCCAAATTTCCTGTAGCACTTCAGGCGCCGTAGTGCTAAAACCTACACCAGAGCATCAGTTATGCAGACATGTTTTTCTGTCACCAGCATGCTACAGCGAAGACGGCTAAATGTTCGGGACTGTGAGGTTTGAATAGTTTTTTACCCTCACTTAGCTGCGGCTGAGTTGGCTAGAGCAACGAGTAAGTTACCCAGAAAACCCAAATTCGAATCCTGGTGGCGCCAGAAATTTCTTTTCAATTTATTTATTAAAATCACATGTTATAAGCTTCTTAGTTTAAAGTACTTAATAAATTCAGTGCTCTTCGGGAATATTGGCGATCGGAAACACGACGACTCGAATAACATTCATTCCTCCCAACTTATTCGATTTGCGTTACTCTCAAGCGTTCCCGGAAACGATTTAATTCTGATAGGCGATTAATTTCCAAGAGGGTATCAATAGTACTCGTGTAACGTCGTTCCTGAAAGTGTGAAATTGAGAAGTGTTACAAATTGAACTGAGGAAATGTGGTCCACGATTTATGAACCTTGTCATCACAGATTGCTGTGTTTTGCATGCGATAGTTTATTTGCGAGAACTAACTAATATCTTTTGGTTCCTGTTTATGTTACTTATTTAAAAAAAGATTGGAATACTTTTACTAGTATTATTTTTATGTTGGTTTTGTTAACATTTTTAGGGTTCCGGAGCCAAAGGGTAAAACGGGATAAGTAAGACTCCGCTATCTGTCCATCTGTCAACAGTCTGTATCTCATGAACCGTGATAGTTTGACAGTTGAAATTTGATAAATAAACAAAAAATAGTAAAAAATAGTATAAGCAATTAAGTGGGTCTCCCATACAACATACATGATTTTTTGCTGTTTTTATAGATTATGGTACGGAAATCTTAGTGCGTGAGTCCGACTCGCACTTGGCCGGTTTCTCCTAGGGTTTCGTAACAAGTTAAAAAAGAAACCCTTATAAGATCACTATCTTGTTCGTGTGTCACCACCGATTTTCTCAGGAACGGGAGGGACCTAGCAAGTTTAAATTTATACCAGATACTGAGATCTATATTCCCTATTAGGCGTATAAAAATAGAGTCAATTTTATATTTTCGCGAAACCTTTTTATTTTTTGGAATTTTATCTTCACTTGTTCTGTAATACAATAGTTTCGTTAAAGTTTGGTATGCAAAACAGTCCATGTATCAGCTATTTTAATAAATAAATTCAAATGCTTTTGTTACCATAACAAGACACATTTTACAATTGATCCAAATTAATTAATATTACTCCAAGCATTTCTTATAATTGAAAAAATCCGAGCACCATTAAAGGAAAAAGCGTAATTCGATTTATTTCTTACTTTCGATTTATTTTCTTTTAAACCAGGAATTATAATGACTGACGGTTCAAGATACGATATCGAAACTATTGCTGAAAAAGTTGTCATAAAAATATTTGTGTGGTACTTAAAATGTTTAGAAACATTTTTCACCGCTTTCAGGATTCCAGGATTCGAACCTGTGCCAACGGTACGAGCCCAGTTGCTCTAGTCACTAAGCTATGTGTCTATCCTCACCGCACAAAAACTTCAGCCTGGTTTTGGAATTACTGACTTTTGTACAATTCCCTTCTCAACTCTCTTAGCGTGTTGATTAGAGTTTTATCCCAGTATTTGCATATCTTCCTTGCTTGTTCTCAGAAAATTGCAAACCGCTCTTGCCGCGGTTTATAACGCGCCCTACCGGTTGAAATAAGAATAATTAATTTGAATTATTTACGTCTTTGTCGCTTAATAAATATTATTACTTCATAAATGATGTACTTGTTTGAAGATATTTCAACGCCTACTGAAATCACGTAATTGTTAAATGACATTTATAATCTAATATACACTTTCAACCCAAATTATCCAGTACGTTATTATTTAAACCTATGTATATCATTTCGGAAATCTGTAGCTAGTGACAAAAGACAACATGTTACCTATAAAGATAATTAAGGAAAGAAAAAAAGATACAAGTCATATCGATAATTTGTAACGTTGTAGGAAAAATATTGCAGTGGGTTATGGGAATTGCTTTTGCACGTCGATAAATAATTAGTTACGCCCGAATGTCGGCCAGTAATTGATGACGTGTCAATTAATCTTACTCCTCGGCCCAACGAGTTTTTGGTGGATTTTTGGCATTTAATGCATCCGCCAAACGTTAACGTTTGACGGAAATGTTAGTTATGTTTACAAAAATATAATTAATGTTTCCGTCTAATTTACATTCCGTTAATAAATTAAGACGTCACCGAACAAATAAACAATTATTTTTAAATATTACTTCAGGATAACATTATTCTGTGTTGTAAGGACATTGTAAAACCATAAATTTTAGGTGGACAAACACCCAGACGCGAAACAACTGTCTGTGAGTCACACAAATAGTTGTCCCATGTGAGAATCGAACCCATGACCCCCAAAGCCGATAATACCTTGGCGACTGCGCAACGGATGCATCAACTTTTTTCAAAAATTTTATCAAACTGTTTATATTACAATTATGAAGTCTCAATATATAATTATTGAGATTTCTTGTACACCAGTATAAAAGAAGAACACAAAAGATTGTCGATGGTATTATCAATAAAAAAATGTTGCATAGATAGCCAAAATATAAATAAAGTCGTTTATTTTAAGAGCAAAATAAAAAAATGAGCTTTTATGAAAAATGGAATTTTCAAATAGCAATATAAGTACTTGAAATTATTATTTTACGTTTTATTCTGTATATAATATAATTTGTAAGGCGTAACAAACAGAAATCTCAAAAAGATTCCTCAAGATCTTGAAGTGCAGGTTTCAAAGCTTAAGCTGCACTCCTCTAGGAAAGGGGCGCTTTGAAGCGAAATGAAACACGCCCCGTTGGCAGCAAGGCTAAAGTTATATTAAATGTTTACTACGAAGATACATCTAAATTATTCACAATGGCATACTTGAACTACTTATGACTTTTTTCTATTTCTGAATTGTTGTTTGCAATGGCCATTGCCAATGTAGGTGGCTCAGGATCATGCTTCGTGGCAGTCTGTGGGGAAGGCCTATGTTCAGCAGTGGACTCAAAGAGACTGAATTAATGATGATGAATGGCCGCTGTGATACAGTGTAAACCTATTGATAATTTGGAGCTAAAATGATTTGGAAGTAATGAGGATAAGTGTCTATAAAGAGTGAAAGAAAACATTTTTACGACATGTATGCGGTGCAGTATTATGGTAGTGAAAGGATCAAGAAAACTGAGAAAACGGAATGGGGAACATCCCACTTTCCCCTCATATATTGACTACTGTTATTAATGTAAAATCTGTGTTTTAAGTCCATAGGAGTAGTAAAGATATCTGGGGAAAGCGGAATATATGAAACATGCATAAACACTCTCATCAATAGCGCATTAGTACTTATTTCAGGTTAAAATTTTTAAAAGAGTTAAGTTTGGTTCATTACAACTGATGAAAAATAAATTGCCGAATAAATTGTGCGGTTCAATCGACCAGATCTCAGAACGCAATTAGTTATTTTGGCTACAAGGCGCCAACGGCCTACATTTAAATGGTCTTCGCGAGGGTTAATGGGTTTAATTCCTGGGTACTCATTTGAAATAGAGAACTACACTTTAAATTTATCTTCAGGTTATTAAATTTAAGAAGGAAAGTAATCAAATAGTGAGTAATCTGATGGTATGGGATGACAGTTGACCCTGTACTTTCATAACACAAGCGGAACTTAAAGGGTTGCTGGTAACTCCATTTCCATTTCGTTTATAACGAACATAATTGCAAGCATATGCGCACTCAGTACGAAAAAGTAATAAAACAAGCTGAAAAGTTTTGCATACAAAATGCTCATCCATACGGAAACTGCATATCCAGTATTAATACGGGTATGTTTTTGCGCAGCAAAATCTCACCATTTCTCAGTTACATTTATTTGCGTAGAGAAACGAGTTTTTACGTCAAAGGACGTTTCATAGGCTTTGGAATTGTTTCATTGGTTTGTATGCTTGCGAAAAAACCTAAATTTTAAGAATGGCGATTCTAGTTTTGAACTTTGTAGATAATTATTTTTGGCCCTGTATGGGATTAAAAGTTTAACAATCTTCAACATATAGACATTTTTGCCAAATCCTTCTTTCCTGCATTCTTTTGGCACCTATATTCGTTTGCAATATCAGTAACAGTGGATATTGCCTATTAGATAGATACTCGTACAGTACTGATGTTAGATTCTTAACTGTTGTAGGCATGTCCCATGTTCGAGAAGACCCATGTTAAGAGACTTTAAATCGACTACAGCGCATTTGAATGCATTTTTTAAGCTATTTAACGGGACCTATAACATTTTCGCAGATAGTTTTTTGGATTGCGTGTTTTTTTATTGTAAGTAGTCAGATCCAATTTGCACATAATTTGCATAAATATATTTGGGATTGAGAAGCGTTCTAAGAATAAACTTTGAGATTTTTCTGTGTATTACATTTTTTGACAACACTTTAATAAAATTTGTAGAAAACATACGAGTTGTTGCCGCTGTGGGAATCAAACCCACGTCTTACATAATCTTTTCATACTTTTTCTACAAATTTTAATGTTTAATCTTAAGTGCAGAGATTAGCACTATCAAAAACTTAAATTTCTTACACTTTTCAGACACATTATTAGCAGGACATAAGAAGTGTCGTAAAAATGCGATTAAATTACGGCCCCTGTAAATGGCTTTGACTGGAATGACATTTTATGCTTTATATGGATTTTCAGTTTTACATTTGTTATAATGACTTTATTGATTTTGAACATCAAACACATTTTGCCCTGATTCAATAGGTAACACTCTAGGCCATCAAGTTTTCCATAACCTTGTGTACCACAGTATAAGTTCGCGCAACACTAATTGAAATGAAAACCGTGAAAGTTGTCTTATTACCCGATACATGTTCTTAGCAGACTCCTCAGAACTTTTTAACCACGCCGTGATATTTTTGTGAGGATACCCGAAGTTTTAATTACGACTCGAAGTTATTTCCTCATTATGTTCTCGGCTTTGAAATACTGACGGAACTCTGCTTCAGAAGTCAATAACAAGATATTTTTCCCTGTTTATTACGATTGATACTTTCAATGTATGTATAATTAAAGTATCAAGTGATTATACTTATTTCTAAGAAAGAAATCAGCTATATTATCTTTCTCCAATATTATAAGAAATTTCGTATTAAGAATGTTAGCTATACTTTGTTTTATCGAGCTAAGAAGGTAGAAATATAAACACTTTTACCAAATTACCGTACTTTCACTTTGCACAACAATAGCTCTGGTATAAATACTTATTTTATCACTTTAATATCACTAATGGAACACCACTCTAACGATTTAATTTATGATACCGATTGGGCAGCACTATCGCGTATGTTTCTTGTTGTCAGTCAAATAAAAAGACGAAGACAACGAAGACGTCCATGCAATGCTTCATGCAGCTACATTTATACCTCATAGAATGAAACTTCTTTTAGTGTTGCCGACAACTTCAAAGAACGACTTCCTTTAGTGTTGCCAACAAGAATGACAAGGAATTTCTAATTTAATTTCAAAATCTTAAAGAATGCTTAATAAAATGCAAAAATCTTTGAATTCGAATATATTTGGTTCTTTATTCAATTAACGTCAGAATTTTTTTTTAAGTTATAGTTACCATCAAGAACGACTGACGCAACACACCATATCTGGTCTTCAGGGAATTTGAAAACAGCCAAAAACCTAGACATGAGGGTGTAGGTGTGTGAGTGTTTTAGGTGTTGCTAATAGGATCAACTCTGTTTACTAAAATATAATACTAATTTTAATATCTAGGATGGAGGATGGAAACGACCATTCATTACTAGACCACAATTTATTAGAATATGTAAGTAAAGTAAAGTAACAGCCTATACATGTCCTACTGCTGGGCAAAGGCCTCTTCTATACAGAGGGTATCAGGGCACAGTCTACCACGCGGCCCCACTGCGGATTGGCGGACTTCACATATTTTCGAAATGCATTTTTTTTTGTTATTATTTCGAAAATATGCAGGTTTCCTCACGATGTTTTCCTTCACAGCGGAGCACGTGATAATTCAGCACTTAAAGTTAAAAAACTTCATTGGTGCCGGCACCGGGGATCGAACTCAGGTTGCTCGAGTATATATTGAATTAAAGGCGAGCGCCCGGACACTGAGCTATCACGGCTCTTTATATGGCATTAGAATATATACCAAACAATAAATTAAAATTTTAGCAGGCACGAGCCTGGAATACCGTGATAGCCTCGAAGCCTGCCACGTTGGGATTAACCCTTTGGCTGTGTGCTTTTTTTCCCCTTTCAGATTAGGAATAAATACGTGAAATGTTTTTTATCATTATTCAGATCACTGGATTAACGAATTTAATATTTCATATTGTAAATGATATCTGAAATAAAAAAGTAAAACTACGACTACTAATAATAAACACGATTAAGTACTAACGATTATATCAGGAATTACAATCCAGTCCCATAAATTGATTTGGATTTGTTTTTGTTTTTGACGTTCCGAATAATGTTTAGGTTTCACTCAACAGTTTTCTTCGTTTTTGAGTAACAAGTGAATTCCAAAGATTACAATTAATCAAAAGTTAGAAATTTTAAATAAGTCCCCTGTGGGCTAATTTATTTGATTCACTAATGCCCGGTTTCCTATATTTAACGAACGGCCATTACTTACTTAACTTCGTAACTTTCATAACGACTCGTTGTGTTACGACTTCATAATGACTATGTAGCTAACGGCCGTTCGTTGAATATAGAATCCCGGCATAATTCGTGCGTGTTAGTTTCGTACAGTGGCCAAAAACCTATGCTCTTGTTTTTGCTATATAATTGTAACACTAAACTACTAATATTCCTCTGAGCTTCACTGTGGGGGACCAAGAAACAGTTACGAAACTCTTCTACCACGGCAAGTTGGGAGGGTGGTTGAAGGGAAACTAGTCTGGTCTAGCTCGACTCGATTTGTCTCATAAGAGTATAAACATTGCACATGGATGCAGAAAAATCAATCGGTAAAATTTAGACTAGAAACAACGAACCATAACGCAGATGCCAATAGGTAAGCATCTGAAGGAACCGATACGTCATAGACAAGACTTCAGTAAACTAAAATCCAAAATCCTTTTTCCAAATCTGTGGAACTTCATTAGTATGCACTTAAACAAAAGGATGTGAAATAAGTGCCAGAGGACCTAAGGGCTGACGCCTGCCTGAATATTTATGAAGACCTACTCTATACATACCGCAAGTACATTCTGTAACTCTCACCCGTTAAAAGAATTTACGCTCTTTTGCACATACATTATTTAATGCTGGCATTTTAATTTCATTTCAAAAGATATAGGTTAGATATAGAGATTTAGGTTATATAGGTTAGATTTTCAAGATTTGATTAAATTATATTTAGTATTGTTTGAAACTTTTTCTTTTCTTTTTTTTTTTGTTAAAAAAGCTTTTATAGATGTAATTTATCTAGCACGGCCATAAAACGGCCGTAGTTTTTATAAAAACCGGTCAAATGCGAGGCAAACTCGTACGCCGAAGGTTCCGTAACTACCCATAATAGTGTGCGTCCGTTCGAGGTCCGAGTAACACGTGCGCAACATATTTTTTGTTTTCGATTCTCCGATTTGTGTCGGCGACGTCGAGCGGCCGCTCGAACATCTGTGCGGCCTACTACAATGCGTAAACAATGTCGAGTTGTGACTCATTAGCGGTGATCGGAATCAATAACACTAGTATGGAGTTAAATACACAAGAAAAAGAGGGCAGTATGATAAATATTGCGGAGAGGGAAAGTGAAGACCGACCCAACAAACGACCAAGGGAGACAGATGAAAGTTTTCATGATGATGGTGATAGTTGGAATGTTATAACAAGATCCGGAAAAGCGACGTGGTATAGGGAGCTTTATACCAATACCAGATGATAAATCCGAAGTGTTACTAATGTGCAAGGAAGTCTTACCCAAACAATTCCAATTAGCTAAACTTTTAAAAGCTAATAATATTGGCAACATATTACAAATTAAATATATTAACCCATTTAAGATAATTTTGAAATTCGAAAAAGAAACCGACTTACAAAAATTAATGAATTGTACAGAATATAAGGAAAAAGGATGGTTTTTTAGAAAGCCTATGGAGGTTGAAACAACATGTGGAATAATCAGGAACATTGAAATAGACTGCACAATAGAAGAAATAATGGAAAGTATATCCTGTGGCACGGAAATAATTTCCTTAAAACGACTTAGTCGTAAATGTAAAAATCGGGATGGGTGGACAGAGAGTGAAACAGTAAGAATATGTTTCAAAGGTTCTTCGTTACCAGCTTTTGTACATATGTTCGGAATTCGAATCAAAGTTGAGCCATACGTCTATCCTGTGACACAATCTAGTTACTGCTGACAATATGGTCACTTCAGAAAGATATGCCCAAAAAAAAATCGTTTGCCCAAAATGCGCCCAAAATCATGAATCTTGTGACACAACATCATTTATATGTGTTAATTGTAAGGGTAACCACATGGCCCTCAGTAAAAATTGTCCCAAATACGAAAAAGAACGGAAAATTCGTAACATTATGGCTGATTTCAACTGTTCCTATAAGAAAGCTCTTACTCTTTACGTTCCATCTTCTACACCTATTCCAGAAAAAGACTCTTCTTTGATAATCAATTATAAAACACCAAGCGCATCCGAACATCCACTACAGGCTAGCCACAGCAATATAATCCCCTCCACTTCTAGGGTGACTGTACCATCATATGCCACTGTTTGCAATCGGAGCTCTAAAACGTCTGAATATACAAAGCAAGTTCCTTCAGGCCTAGCAAACCAGACTAAGGCAGGCATAACTAAATCGAGGTGTCGACAAAATCGTCAAAAAGACAATGATATATCCTTTGATTGGAATTGCCAAAGTTCGGACTCGGGGGATGCTGCTAGCAACAAACAAGAGGACGCTAATATTAATGAAGCAACAGAGAATATTTCATTAAAACTAAACAACTATGAGAAAAACTGCAGACCATAATATTTAAAAAAAGGTATACATTAGCTAATAAAATCAATATCTGTGTCCAAATATTTATTGAATGGTTTACACAGCTGTTTTTAAATAACTTATTTGAAATGCCTCGCTTTAAAACATTTTCCTAGTTATTCCGATGGCGCCAAATAATACTAAAAACTTAAACGTTATACATTGGAATTGTCAGAGTATTAAAAACAAACTACCCCAATTAGAAGCCCTATTGGCCCAAGAGAAAATACACATTGCTGCACTAAATGAAACTTGGCTTAAAACAGATTTTAATGTAAGAATGACCGGGTACAATATTTTTAGGAAAGACAGGTGGGATGGATATGGAGGTGTTTTGATCTTAACGCACTATTCCATCAAGGCTCAAATTTTCCCTATTCATATCCGTAACTCAGGGATTGAAATTTTAAGTATTACAACTCACGACTGTGCATCAATTAAAAACGTCATTTCCGTATACTGTCCTCCTTCTGTTCAAACAAGTCAGCAAGACTGGGATGAAATTTTCTCTATATGTGATAAAAGAATCTTGATACTTGGAGATTTCAACGGCCATCAGAACAGTTGGTCTTATACAAATGATATAAGAGGTAAACAGATATTCGATTCCCTTTTAAGCTTTAATCTTACTATTATGAACAATGGTGATCCTACAAGAATCAGACTGGTGAATGGCGTTGTTCAACAGCCTTCTCCAGATTTATCCATCATTTCCTCGGATATTGCAATCAACTATGACTGGTCTGTGACAAATGAGAGTCTGGGAAGTGACCACCTCGTCATAAAAATTTGTACGGACTGTATAAACAATACACAACCTGTCATTCGAAGAAACTAGAAAAAAGCTAACTGGCCTAACTATCGCATCCATCTTGAAGATCTATTTGCCGAATTCAAAGTATCTGACAACTTTCAGGAATCGTACAATCAGTTTATGTACAATCTTAATA
Source organism: Iphiclides podalirius (assembly GCA_933534255.1). Lineage (NCBI taxonomy): Eukaryota > Metazoa > Arthropoda > Insecta > Lepidoptera > Papilionidae > Iphiclides > Iphiclides podalirius. The sequence goes on from OW152837.1 coordinate 100,279, forward strand.
AAGCTGCAGACCTACACATTCCATCATTCAAGATAATACAACAACCCTGTAATAATTTTAGACCTAAGGACTACTGGTCATCTGCTCTTTCTAAAGTTGTAGCCGAACGTCGACTTGCTTTAGCACAATTTCGTAGAAACCCTACACCCGACAACTTAGTTTGGCTACAGAATAAGATCCGAATCGCACAAAAGGAGATCCGAAAAGCGAAAAGTGAATCATGGCATAAATTTTGTTCCTCTATCGACCAAAATTGTTCTTCTACCGAAATGTGGAGAAAAATGAAATGGTACAAGGGTTATCATACGAAACAAAACTACTTAAACGAAGATCAAGCTATGCGATTCCTATGCAGATGCAGACCCCTGATTATGTTGTTAACAAGCCACCTAACTTCCAATCCAGTAATCATAATCTAGAAAAATATGTGTCTCTACACGAATTAGAGAAAAGTTTTAAGTCGTCAGATACAGCCCCAGGCTGCGATGAAGTATCTTTTTCTATGTTGAAAAATCTTCCTCTCAAGGTAAAACTCATTTTAATTGATTTATACAATGTTTCTTTAAGAACTGGACTTGTTCCAAAACAATGGCGTGACATACGTATATTTCCTATTCTAAAACCAGGACGAGATCCTAACTCTTTAAATTCACTTAGACCTATTTCTTTAATGTCTTGCCTTTGCAAAACTTTTCATTCTATTTTATCTTCTATTTTATCTTAGAGTGGTTTTTAGAAAAAAAAAAATATATTTCCGGATAACATGGTGGGTTTTCGAAAGACACGCTCTTGCTTGGACTGTCTCTCAAGCCTTGTAACTAATATACAATATGGTTTTAGTATTAATTCATTTACACTATCTTGTTTTATAGACATAAATAACGCTTACAATAATGTTGATATTTTAAAGTTATTAACTATGTTAGATAAATTAGAAGTGGGCTCAAAAATCTGTACTTATTTATATAACTTCTTGAAAGAACGGTCGTTACAAATAAAAGATGACACCGTGTGTATGACCAGAACTACGGGAACCGGATTAGCTCAGGGTGACCCATTATCACCACTATTGTTTAACGTTGCAACTTTTAAAATCTGCAAAGAGACCCGTGATAATGTTATAGTGTCACAATATGCGGATGATATTGTTACATACACAACTAGTAAGAGCATTTCTAATGCAAAATTTGATATCCAATAAGCACTAAATAAAATTGTTACTCTTTTGGCAGAAGCGGGTCTAGAAATATCTCCTGTTAAGAGTAAAATATGTTTGTTTTCTAAAAAACGTAAACATCAGAATCAACACATAGATATTAAAATTTGTAATACTAACATACCTATGGTACATAGCGTTAAGTATTTGGGATTGTGGTTGGATAGTTCTTTAGGATGGGGTAGACATATAAACGAAACTATTGAGAAAACACTTAATTTTATTAACATATTTAAAGTTCTCTCTGGCACGGGTTGGGGAGTCCATCAAAAACACCTTCGTCGTCTAGTACATTACTGCTGTTCGAAGTCGTGTGGATTATGCCAGTTTTTTATATAATAATAGTGCGAAGAAAAATCTAAGCAAAGTAGACGTATTGCAAAACCAGTGTTTACGGGTTATCGGAGGCTTCATTAAAACCACTCCTGTCCACGTCATGGAATGCGAACTCAGCTTACCACCTTTAAAGTTCAGGAGATGGTTCCTGGCCGGAAAGTTTTGGCTAAAAATAAAATCTTTCGAGTGCAGTAACCTAATATTAACTTTAGAACAATTCAATCATGCTTATAATAACAATAACAGAAGGTATCGTACTGTTCCTTTACTAGTAAAAGTTCATGAAAAGCTTAAAATACATTCTATTCGTTCTTATAATCAATTACATATGTTTTCTCTTGACACTTGGATGGCAGATATTGATCTCTCATCTAGTTTAATATTTAACATTGATTGCTTTATAAAATCGAAACGATCTTATTCTACGTTTCACCTGAAAGAAGTTACCTTAAAGTCATTATCCAATTCTTATTATATATATTCAGGATTTTATAAAATCTATACGGATGGGTCCAAAGACGGTGACTATATGGGAAGTGCTTTCTATGACGAAGAAATGAACTCCTTCTCCAAATTTCGCATTACTTCTAACACCTCAATTATGCACGTAGAATTGACTGCTATTGCCGAGGCTTTGTCGTATATAGAATCCCTTAAATTTGACAAATATGTAATCTTCACAGATTCAAAGAGCTCAATCCAACATCTGGCTCGATGCACCTCGACTTTTCGAGGCAGATCGATAGCCTATACTATAATTAACTCTATAATAAAACTAAAGTCTCAACAAAAAACAAAAAACATTCAATGGATTCCATCTCATGTAGGTATAGTAGGAAATGACAAAGTAGATTCGTTAGCAAAGCAGGCTGCCACTGATGGTATAGATTTAGATATAGTCCCCGAATACATGGATTATATCCCTACAGTTCAAAATAACAGTTTACAGGAATGGAAGGAGTATTTTGATCAAAGATCCAGAGAAAAAGGTATTTGGTATAGAACAATCCAGCCACAGCGCACTTATGTATCCTGGATTGATAAATGCACTCTTAGCAAAACAAATTTGACCATATTAATGCGACTACGCTCCGGACATATGCCCCTTAATAATTTTGCTTTTCTCATGAAAAAAACTACCTCACCGTCTTGCTCTGTGTGTAATGAAATTGAAGACGTATATCATATATTGATGAGATGTAAACGTAATGAGCCACTGCGAAAGCAAATTGGTCCACATAATATTAATTTATCGATCCCCCTGAGCGACGAAATGTTGAATGTTATAAATATGGTTAAATTTGCTCTCAACACGAGAGTTTAATTAATATGTTACTAACCATATTATATTATTGTTACTTTTGCCTATATTGTTGATTTTATCTTACAGAGCGGCATATTCGCATGTGCGAATAAACTCTTAAAATAAAGAAAAAAAAAATAACTACCCATAATACTGCCTTAATAAAATTGGTAAATAATCATCTCTGGAACGGGTGGACCTAGTAAGTTGAAATTACACATATACTGAGCATACCACATACTGAGGTCTATACTGAGGGAGCATACTCTTTCCTAAAAGGACACAAATAGTTGTCCGAGTGGGAATCGAACCCACGACCCCGGACACCGAAGCCATTACTTTTACAACTGCGCCACGGAGTAGCACACTGCACACACACTACGCCAGACTGGCTTCGTCAATACACAACTAAGGCTATGACGAAAAGGTTCGGTGTGAAGTGGAAGTATAATACTTTGGCATTTCGTGTGAAGGTAACTGGGTACGATTTTTTTAAAGGTTGCCAATGCATCTGCAAGCCTTCATGTGTTAAAGATATCCATACGCGGTGGTATTCATTTAAAATTAGATGAACCACCCGCTTGACAACTTTACACATAAAAAAATATTGCGATAATCGTGGACTGTAGTAAAATGCTATTCTGGAGAGGAGACCGCAAATCCCAAGAGTTTACTAGGGGTTCATCGTTCATAAATTTCCATCACTAAAGTCATTTAAAGCTATCATGGTGCTGCAAATTTGGAAATATTAGATCTGAAATGTAGCAAATAACGTATTATTAACATATTTTGGATTATAGATGGATTATAGGGCATGCCATAATCTGTAGGCCATAATAAATAATTTGCGAGTAAAATTATCACTTTTTGAATCTAGGTTCTTTTATATGATGAAGTGGAAAACGAGCTGGCGGTCCACCTGATGTTAAGTGATAACCGCCGCCCATGCAGCCACCTTTAAATGCAGTGGGACCTGGCTACCTTACTCGCCAGACGAAACGCAGAAGTGTAACACTTCTACTTTATGCCGGTCTTCTGTGAGGTCGTGGTACTTGCCCAGACGGACCTGCCCATTCGTGCAACAGTGAATACTGTTGCGTGGCTAATTAAATCTCGAATAAGGGTCTTGGAGTTATATTTAGGCTTTTACAGGTACACGTTAAAATATAAAAACTGATGAATGCCCTAGAAGTAATATATGTTCAAGGGTTTATATCAGTTTCTACTTTTTGTTCAGTGGAATAAAACTTAAACTTCTTCTAACGTTCTTCTGACCTCGGCGTGTGGAATTAAAGTTATTAATTACCGAACTTTTTAGAGCATATACGTGTAAGTACATGTAAAATTTGGGATTCGGGTTTTTCGTTGATAAAAAGCTTTGGGAACAAAACTTTTTTTCATTTTCACGCCTTTTTATTAAGGAAGACCCGAATCGTTACATCATTTTTTCTGGAAATCTCTTTGGATGTCCATTATCGTCGTTTTCGAATATTTCATTGTAAAATGTTTTATGGCAAAGTGATCGTTTGCTGAAAGAACACACTAGATTACGTGAAAAATTGCTTTAAAATTTATAAACTAAAAAATAGACAAAATTCTTTGAGATTATCGTCCATGTAGAGATATGCCGTTGAGATCAGTGGCTAGAGCGGCGGGCGTGTATTCCGGACGTAGCAGCTTCAATCCCTCACGAAAAAATTTTCACCTGTTTTTCTACAATTTTTTTAATTTCATTTACGTGCACGGAATAGCATAATAAAAATGACTCCGTGGCGTAGTTACCAAGGTATTGGTTTCGACGTCAGGGGTCGTGGGTTCGATTCCCACACGGCACAACTATTCGTTTGACCCGCAGATAGTCGTTTCACATCTGGGTGTTTGTCCACGTGAAATTTTATTTCTAAAATGGCCTTTTATCACACGGTAATGTTATCCTTAAGTAATGGCAATATTACAAAAAAATCCTGAAAATAAAAAACTTCTATTAAAATCCTTTAACACGTTACTATATAAGTGCCTGGAGGGTTTGTATTTTTTTGTAAATCGTGTATTTCAGAAATTACATTTAGATACAAATTGCTGAGTAATGAAATATGCATAATATTTTTCGATCTTACCGACCTAATAATAAGAAAATATGAAGTGGTGTTTTTCACAAAAGAAACAACTTTAAAAAAAGGGAAAAAATAACAAAATCATCTGGATCAACAAAAAATAAAAAATAAAGAAAGCAATGATCTGAAATCGAAAAAAAAGTAAAAATTAAGAGTGTTTAAATGATCGTGACACGAACCATGGCCGTCTGTTTTGGGGCCGCCCGATTACCGACCGAGCTATTATAACATTTTTTTTGCGGCAAAATTTACAGTCATATTCGAATGATATTTTTCATTCCGTGAAAACAGGGATAAAAGGACATTTTCTAAAAATGAAACCTAGCTAGATCGATTTTTCGCCACCGAATCTGACACACACGTACCATAGAATAATATATATAAAAATATTCGCGATGCTACCGGAATGTCTTTTAGCAAACAGATCCGGAACAGACGACGTAAGATCTTCAAGTGCAGGCTTCTCATCGCTGAAGCACTCGTGTTGTAGAGGTGCTTTGAAATGAGATGAGACTTAAGACCCCATTGACATCTAGGATTATTCGTATTAAATATTCATGTCGACGATGCATATCACTACATAGTATAAAAAAGTCGTCTCGCTGTCGGTCTGTTCCTATGTATGATTAGTTATTAGAACTACGCAACGTATCTTGATGCGGTTCTTTTTATTAGATAGAGTGATTCAAGAGGAAGGTTTATATGTATTAAACATTGATCACACCCGCGCCAAGCCGGGGCGGGTCGCTAGTATAAGCATATATCACATTAGCGTGATGTACTTATTTTAAATTAGTATATCATAGCAAGCTGAAGTGACTATGGGCCGGCCATATTGCTCATAGAACCAATAACCGTTGGGGAAGAAAGTGGCAGCCTCGTACTGGCCATCACAGTGTAGTACGACCCCCGCTACATTGGAGTGTCAACCTGTGCAAATGTGCGGGTAATCTATGGATGCATGTGGCTCTGGATCGTACTTTGTGGCAGTCTGTAGGTGAGGCCTATGTTCAGCAGTGGACTCAAAGAGGCTGAAATGATGATGATGATAATTATATTTGCGGAACTAAGGTGTACATGCTTGTTATTGACGCGATGATTGAGCATAGCCTCTAGGGCATTAGTCGGACGCAGAGATGAGACTGATATTTGAATGAATTAGCGAATGTCGTAATTAAAAATGCGTCTATAAAAAAATTGGCCAATCCACCCGCACCAATTCGTATGTCAGGATTTTAGTTCTTCTCAGGATGAAGGAGCAACGTTGAATCAGTTTTCTCACGTTGAAATGGTTAAATCGTGGTCTGAGTCTCAATATCAATGAGTGAAATGTTATATTATGAATGATCCTCATAAAAATCAGCTTGTGCGATAACCGCAAAGGTTTTTGTAACCAAACAAAATTTCTTTCTATTTCTATCATAGCAAGTCATCAACGCAAAGTGAAAGTGTTATACTTTTTTTTCGTTGGTTCGATCCCCAGTACCGGAATAATATTGTATGATGAACATAGTGTTTTTCTAGTGTCTGGGTGTTTAAATATGTAGTACCCGAGGCCCGAGCTTTGCTCGTTTTTTTTTTGGAAAAATTAAGAAAATGATCTGGTATAGAAAAAAAAATAGAAAAAAAAATAAGTGTGTAAATGATCGTCTGTTTTGGGGCCGCCCGATTACCGACCGAGCTATTATAACATTTTTTTTTTGCGGCGAAATTTACTGTCACATTCGAATGATATTTTTCATTCCCTGAAAACAGGGATAAAAGGACATTTTCTAAAAATGAAACCCAGCTGGATCGATTTTTCGCCCCCCAATCTACGCACATACTAAATTTCATGAAAATCGCTGGAGCCGTTTCCGAGAGTCCGATTATATATATACAAGAATTGTTCGTTTAAAGGATAAGATAATAATATTATGTATTGTTAGAAGATAGGAGGGTAGTAGCACACTGCGACGACCTATAAACGGAGCAGCGCTCGCAGTGTCAAGAGACTTTTTCATCAGCCGTTGTAGAGTGCGGAAGCTCTACCCGAATTAATAACTATTGTGTCGGTCGGTTACTTAGAATCATAGTGAAACTCCTGTTAAGTTTGGCCTACTGACCAATAAGTTCTTTTTAAAAAATCAATCATCGTTTCTGTTTCCTAACATCAGAATTGGGATTCGAAAACTTACGTGTCTTAACTCTGTACATCCTGATATGAATCGTTTTTGAGTTTTCAAACAATCTACGACGTATTTTTTCTTTGGGTGCCTACCCTCTTAAAACAAATGGTGATAAATGTTTTAGTTAATTATAACGACAGTTTTGGTGAGTACGTTCCAGTTTTTTTATTATTAAATCGTGACCCGAAGGTTTATTTGCGAAAAGTTTACTTGTAAAACGGTTACGGTTCCATTTTGTTATTTTGTCATAACTTCTCAAACATTTCATTATTTCGCCTAAGTTTTGATACTTTGATTCTGTTAGTACATAAGAGGGCAAAATAATAATGACGTGACCCGGCGACGCTGGATTCGTCAATTGTAGAAAGATCGGTTGTTTGTTAATTTAAATACAGCACTCGACAACTGCTTTTTTTATTCTCTCGTGCCCCGTTTTCCGAACTAAAAGATTCGAAATACGCCTTAATACAATTTGAGATATCTGTTGAGAGTTATGCCTCATAAAAAGAGTGAAAGTAATTAATGACATCCGAGTAATCGCAGTTCAATTCTAAACAACATAATTATTGTCACGAACGACACGGCCCTTCTTGCCATGTTTTAACCGAAACAATGCAACAAATTTTGAATAGATTAACATCACTGGCGGAACAACAGCTTCCGGCTTCCGGCCGGAGTGGCTGTGCTTACGCTGTGGCAGTCTGCGGCGCCTTGCTGTGGCAGTCTGCGGTGCCTGTAGCGACTCACTGTGTCAGTCTGTGGCGCCTGTGGTCGGCATCAGCGCCGAGGCCGCGACAGTGGCAGAGTCTACGAAACTGACGCCCCCGCCTTCCAGCGCGTCCCAGTATGCGATCGCGCTTCGAAGTCTGGCATGGACGTCTTCAACGGAGCGTTCTGTGAGTGCCGCGGTTGGAGCACTCCAGTGCGTCCGATCGCATTATCGATGCGATACGATCCATCAATATACCGGGTGAGATCTTACCAGACTTATTACATTTTCAATTTTGAATCGAATGTTAATGACATAGAGACCTGGTCCGAGGAGGTGGACCGTGCTAGGTATTCTAATCATTGAAGCGATCCCGAATGTCTGTCTCTGTCTCGTATTGTTAATTATTTACAAGGGGATGCAAAAAAACGTGGGTTAATGAATGGGTATCGAAAGACTGCAGTTGGAGTGAGTTTAAAAAAGAGTTTGTCCTAGAATAACCTAAGATAGCGAAAATTTTGTATGAAGTTATGAATTCCAATTCGGACAAGTTCCTTACTTGCGCAGACTATGCTATTCGGTTCCTTTTAATTTACGCATTATAAGAGGTTAAGTGATGAGCTTACATAGACAATTATGAGGTGTTATTGACCCGCGTTAACCACTAATACTAAATGACTTCGTAGTTTCTTTCTATTTGTTAAATCAATTACATTCAATCTTAACAAACTCTAGTGGGTCTCCTTATGATCGTATTAGGAAGATGCCCGAAGGCCATGTACATATTTAGATATTAGATTAAGACTAATTAGATGATGAAGGAGCATCTAGGTAATAAAGTCCGCCGGTTCTCGATTCGTTAGGTCAGAGACTGTATACGGTTACCGTAGCCTAGTAGAAGTCTGCGTCTGCCCTTTGATTAGTCTGTGTGTAGTACACCAGTTTTGGGCAGTACAGTCTCATCTTGCCTTCTAGCGAGATCATAGAGTCGAGGGTTGACTATGACTTCCCATGACGAAGAGCTTAGCAAATGTGTTTGCTGGAGCTACGTGTGTACCGCAATTGTGTAACCTGGTGTTTGCAAGTTATTCTTTTTATTGATTTCAGAATGTTTGTTCTTTCTGAACAACATATACTCAGTGGTACATGGACTTGAGTAATGTTTTTAAGATGAGCTTTGGACTGAGTTAGACTAATTTTCTATTAGGTTCGAAGCAGTTAGCAATATGGAAAGTGTGGCTTCATATGAGAAGCGGATGTTTGATCAAACAAAGGTCAAGTTCAATAGGTTTTGTCTTGTTGCTTTTGTGTATCATTAACAGCCTGTGTATTTGGAAATTATACCCTTAAAAAAACATAGAGCCGTTTTTTGTAATTGCTCTATAGTGACTTCTATCTATTGAAATGTTTAACCGCTAATAGAGTACCCTAAAGTGCGTACATAGAATCGCATATTAATGATTTTCTTAGTGGCGTAGCTTTATGAGCATTTAAGGGAGATTCGAAGACAAAGGACGGCCGAGCGGCTGGCTGAAAATAAGGGTGAATCAGATCTGGGTTGGTTAACAAAGGCCGTTATCCTCGCGAAAGTATAAGGAAAGTGATCTTGTATGTGTGCTTAATTATTCTCAAACTTGATCCAGACATGTGTGGGCCAGACCGGATGGTTCGGGCGCTATGCCGGGATTGTTGTGAGCTGAAACTCGTCGTTAGAGCCCGTGGCTAGACTGCGTATGTAGCTGCCCAGTTTATGGCGCCACGAGAGGGCGAGTGAACCCCTGAGATCTGTGTGACCTTCTCTGAGAGTGAATGGGTCTAAGTCTACGCGGTATGAAAACTTGTTAGAGCCTCTGCCGGTAGCCAACGTTGCAGTGGTCCATATAAATCTACGCAGTACGCAAAGTTGTTGGAACCTCTGCCGGTATTCACCGTGAGGTATTCGCGCTGTTGGGCCTCTACCTATGGTGTGAATGCTTATCGATTTGGGATAGGTTAGGCCTGTTCTATGCCTAAACCGACGAATCACTTACGTTTTGTAAGCGCTTGGTGTTGATTATTATATTTTGAGTGTTTGTTTCCAGTAAATTAAGTGTAAGTAACCTCATTTTAAAAAAGGGAAAAATGTAAGTTCTTTAAGATGGAAGCTGAATATTTTGGTAGGCTTATGGCAAGGTCAGGTTCGACCGAGCCCTAGAAATTTGTCATGCCAACAGGTTTCTACGGCAAGAGAACGTAGACGGCTGCGTAGCACATGGTGCTATGGCGCGGAGAGTGGCCGTCGGAGTGCTGCATTCTTCGCTACTGGTTTATTTTGTACTGGTGGTTTTTTGTTCGTAGTGAGTAGTCTCGCTAGTCGAACATAGGCGTTGACTTAATGTCAAGTCGCTGGTTTATTTTGTTCGTAGTGAGTAGTCTCTCTAGTCGAACACAGGCGTTGATATGCAATCAAGCCGCCGTTTATTAACGAATACGTTACCACGAGCTCATCTAGCTTCAAGTCATTCTAGCATTAGCAAGTTTTAAGTCATTGGAGCCAGTCTGGCGCTGTGCTAAGTCATATTGGCGTTAGCCTGTTAGTCATGCGTATATGTGCAATATCCAGTCGTACATCATGTTGACAGTTACATTTGTTAGCAATTGCTAAAGTCACCATACAAACTGTAGCGTTCAACTCGCTAGTCAGATATTTGGAAAGAGGTATTATCGTCGATAAAATGCCTCAAGCCCCCGTTGATAATCCCCGCTTGGTTCCAGACAATGCTGACTACCCCTCTGAGCCTACTCATCAACACCAGCAGTGGACGCAGCACCTGCTCCGCTGTGTACAGACAACGCTGAAGACTCCGTCTACTCACGACCAACGCGTGGGCACTTCAGGATCAAGGACGACCAGTCGTCAGGGGAGGCCGCGGCGAAACTTCTGTTAAGTTTGGCCTACTGACCAATAACTTCTTTTTAAAAAATCAATCATCGTTTCTATTTCCTAACAGTATTGATTTACAAAATAAAAGTATGTTTAAGTATGTTTCACAGTTATCTAGTGCCCATAGTACAAGCGTAGCTTTTGACTAAAAATGTTAATAGTTACTAGTTCCGCTCTCAACGAACTCATTATACCATTCCGAACCAACTTATTTTGTTAACTATAAGGTTGTATTCTAGCTGCAAATCCAACGGATTCTAAGAGAAAAATTGTATTCCAAGCGAAAATAACTGCACGGCTTGTAGAATTCTAGAGCGGTTTGTATTGTGAGTATTAGAAGATCGATGGAAGGAATGCAGCAGCATCCGCTGATTATTAAATGAAATTAATCAATAGAAATAATATTGTATTGCTTTGTTAGACTTCAGCATTCATATCGCGTGTGTTCATCGATGGCAGTCACCACATTTAAACCTGAAATTGCACAATCCTATCTGATCCTGTTTAGTTTTTATGGAAACTAAATTAAAATATTTCAAACGTCTTAGCAGCATTGTGTCAATAAAATCAATTCGTGGATATTTACTACAGTGAATTATTGTGTTAGTTTTCAGTTATTTTTAAAACTGTTTTGGCACACCTATAGCGTTCAAACGAACTTTTATTTAGCTGAAAATTAGGGACTATTTATCATTACAATGTTCTGCAAGGTTTTGTAAAAAACAATCATAAGTAAGCAAGCAACGTTATTTTAAAAGTGTACATTAATTCTGAGCTTTTGTGTGTCAGAATAGCTTGCTTTTAAAAAGGATGGCACTTGACATAACGAGTCATAACGCATTCTAGGTTACGACGTAAATTTCTTAGAAACGAACTCTTTCCTTCGCGTAAAAGCTTTTGTGAGTTATAGTTTAAAATGGCAAGTGGTATCAATAAGGGGTATATGCAGAGCTTTTGTATACTTTCATTACTATGCGAAAAGTTATTCTTCAATGTAGACAGTATAAGTGTAGTCACTTATTAATTATTAATAGTTTAACAGTAAATCAACGTCACATGTAAGCATTTGTAGAACTGAAAGAATTGTGTTTCTGGTCATTAATTCATGACCATTGACTTAAGAATTAAGACCAAATTTATATGATTTATTTAATGTTTGCTTATATCTATCTACTTGAAACACAACAATGGAAATTCATTTATTAATTACGTTAAACTTTCATAGCGGCCTCCCCGCAACAATTACCTTGTTTCAATTTTGCGAGTGTGTCGGAAGTTTTAATTAAGCCTGGAAATTAATTTAGGATTAAGTTATTTGCGTCAAAATAGATACCCAACGATTACAAGTTTTTAAATCCGCCTAATCTGCCATTTTTTGCTAGTAGACATAGTCAAATTATTAAATACCTCATGTATATTGTGACGCCCGGTCTTGCTTTGACATCAGTTATATCTGTTGAACAGTAACACGTAAATCGCGATACATAGAAAAAACCTAATTGAACATATGTGTGTTTTCTTGCAGTGTTGGAAGTGGGGCAAGCGGTGTAATGGTTAATGAAATAAGCAACGCAGTCGAAGCGGTTATCAACTAGTATTTAATAGAAGTATATATAAAATAGGACAAAGAAGGGCAGAGGTCTCTTTGGAACATATTTCTACATATAAAAGTAAAGTTAAATAAATTAATAGTCTATAAATATCCCACTGCAGGGCAAAAGCCTACTCTGTAAAGAGGGCATCAGGGTAAGTCTTCCACGCGACCCCACTGCGAATTCGCGGACTTTACTTACTTTCGATATATTTTTTGTTACTATTTTGGAAATATGCAAATTTCCTCACGATGTTTTCCTTCACCCCTGGCGCACCTGCTAAATCAGCAGTTAAAATTAATAATTTGCTCAAGTAAATTAAATGAACTAAAGGCGCGCGCCCGGACACTGACAGCCGCAAGACGTCCACTGTTGAACATAGGCTTCCCTCTTAGAACTTCTGCATATAGCACCTATAATTTCTATAATAGGCTCTCTATTGTGAATACTACATTCATAATTTTGAACCTTAGTAAGCCTTTAATTTGCGCCAATTATATGTTTAAATTTTCGAGGTTCCTAACATATTACGAATGTTACACATACATACAGACTCTTTGACAGGACCCAGTTATTTCTGTTGAGCACTGTTTTTCGTGTCTCATTTAGTTGTGTATTTGAATAGGACGAAGGGACATCAGAAATTCGATTATTTAAATTCTGAGTAACGGACTCAATTAATGAAATTAATTGGAGTGTCAAGTTTAATTCCATTGTTAAAGTTAATCAACTTCAATAATCAAACAGGTATTAAGAATGTGCATTAATTTTGCTGAATTTGCCTTTAAAACTAAATGAAAAATATGGGCAATATTTTTTTCACGAGATATTGTACAGGTGCAGACAAATAATACATATTATTTGTAATTAAGTAAAATATTTGTTTTTAACAAAATCAATGTATTAATGTAATAATTTATGTTATTTATGCTGTATATATGTTTCACAAACCAATAAAATGAAAAAAATATCTAACGTGTTTGTAATTTATAATTTAATTCTACTAAACGCGAGTGTAACAAAAAAAAGATAGGTATCCATTTTGATAAAATGCAAATGATTCTTTAATTTTAACAAATTATAAAACCGTAACATATTGAGGTAAGTTTCGTGAAGGTCGCAACTAATATATGAGCTCGACCATTCTACTAGAAGTGCATGACTAAGAAGAAGAACGTCTACCAGGTTAAAGGAAGAAAAATCGATTTCTCAGACCACAATACGTTGCAGTAATGGATACCATTACAGCGTGGATTTACAATATGCCAAGTCATTTGAAACCTATCGGCATAGTAAATTTTTCGCCATTTACGTACAGTGTGTTAGATTATAAATGATTCGCTTTAATACAAACGTACGATGCTGAAAAAACTATGATGTTTATTTTATGCGAAAGTTGTCAAACTAGCACACGGTTCACCTGATGTTAAGTGAATACCGCTGCCCATGGACATCTGCCACACCCGAGGGTTACAGATGCGTTGACAACCTTTTGAAAATTGGGCTCCGGCTACCTCACTCACCAGACGAAACGCGAAAGTATTTGTCATACTTCCACTTTACGCTGGTCTTCTGTGAGGTTGTGGCACTTACCCGGACGGGCCTGCCCATTCGTGCAACAGCCGAGGCTGCTGCGTGGCCCTACCACCGTTAAATATATATTAATGTTTTACAAATTTCCATTTATAAATGTAATTACCAACCAATCAACCTACGGGGAACTCATATTAGAGTGGCAAACTACTCAACAACTTGGTTCAGATGGTACCTTTACTTACAAACTTCATTAAAAAAAGCTCTATATACGATCAATTAAAATTTACCATGTCACTTTAATGTCATCAGTTCTGAACCTTGATGGTCCTCTAAACGTGTAATCACAAAATGTTTATAAAATTATTAATTAGGGAGTAACAAAATATATGTACAATATATCCTAGTGGCTTATTAGGCCATAGGCCTTAGTGGGCGGATTTGTTGGTTGTCCATGAAGTGATCGATTTCTCGTGACGAGGATTCACGAGAAAATTTTATTTTGCAACAGAAGAGGCTGCTGCGTGAACCTACCATAGATTTTCTGGACAATAGCTTTTTGCGAGTTTCACTAGCATCTTAATTGGGTTTTTAAAACATCACGTGCCACATAAATATTTATTCGTCATAAATTATTTATTAGATGCAATATGTAGACATGCTGTGCTTGCCTCGAAGGCTTTGAGACTATTCACTATAGAGAGTTGACTAAGTATTATCCCGCATTAAGTGACATAAAACCCGCGCTTGTTAAACGGCAATAAATGTCGATAGCTTATGAATTCGAAACATAATAGAAATAACATAATTAGGTACATTATACAAGTCGGCGAGGGGAACAGACCCGTCTGATTCAGGCCGAGTTCACTATAGTCGACGTTTGAGTGTGGATTTTTTAAAGCAAAATCCCGCTAGCATAATTGGAGTGTCCGAAGTTTTATACGATATATTTTTAAGGGTTATAAGAAAATTTCTCCTGGGAAATAATGAAACTTTAAACTACCGATTACTGTGTCCAAAGTAAAAAAGCAAAAGGAAGTTTAGCCAACACAAATTATTCACAACATTGTGGGCTTTATGTTTCGCAATCTACCAATGGGCTATTCGCGGTTTTTTCTGTCTTTTTTAAGTATTTTTGTTATAGCAGCAACAGAAATACATCATCTGTGAAGTTTCTAATTATCACAGTTCATGAGATACAGCCTGGTGACAGATTATCATACAGACAAGCAGCGGAGTATAAATAATAGGGTCCCGTTTTACCCCTTGGGTCCGGAGCCCTAAAAATTGATCCTTGAATTGTGCCTTAAGTAGAAATCAATAACATCTGTATTAAAAGCAATTAAGTATTTCAGACCTAACATAAAATGATTAATTTGAAAGAAACAAATTGACACGCAGATTAATTATGTATATAATTATGAGCATAGTTCTGAACTCCATTTACTAATACAATCAAGCCCATGAAGTATTAGTCGCATTGATTTCTCGTGATTAATAAATCATAAATAAATATTCAACTACGGCAGCAAAACTTAGCTGCGCAGTGAAAACTTTGATCCCAGATTGTATAGCCCGTTGTAAAAATATTTTTTACTACTAATTAGAGCGTGATGGTTCGATTTTTTCGGTGGGGTTGCGAAAACTTTTCTCTTCAAAAAGACTCGTTTCTGTTTTACGGTGAGCTTACCCACTTACACAATGGTTGATCATTAACCGTCGGTTTCGATATTCTATTTATATGTAAATTTGGTTACTAGAGATAGAATTTTGATGTAAGTATTGTGGAGCTAATGTCAAATATCAATCGCTAGTAATCAAATCTACAGATAGAACATTGAAGCCAGCCGTAAAGCAAGTAAAGTTGGCGGTTTGATGTATTAGCATGAAAAATCGGGATATTCATGTTAATATTTTTAAGCGCTTCGTGATTAATTACATCTTCGTGCAATTATTTACAGAGATTATTTTACTTAAATTTGTGTAAGGGATAGGTAGAAAAATCAATGTAATGGAGAACCTATTAACAAATAGGAAATATCAGTACACATAACTTAATAGCAGTGAAAGAAAGTAAGTGGCGAGCCCGAAAAGAAATAGACTATGGAATTGGTCTGGTTTAATTTTAATTCATTATAGTCTAATGTTTTGTTATTTCTTTATTTAAAGCTGGGGCCGACCACATGGTGCCAGCTACCCAAATTTATCAAGATGAAACCTTAAATTTTTGTTGCAAGTCGTAATCATTTTTCGTTTATAAGAGTCCCAGTTTTCAACATTTCTGTAAAGTCCTATACCATTTACAATAAGTTTTCCATATATTTCTATTTTTTTCATCCTTCTGTGGACACATCCTCGAAACATTCCACAATTTGAAGAGGCAGTTTTTCAGACACTATCGATAATCGTATATGCACTGGAAAACAATAGTTTCGACGGATATAAGTTTTATTGTAGACGATGCGGAATTTTATAAATCCTTAGAAGTACGAAAGTGAATGACGTTAATAAATCATAAAAAGAAGACATGTTTGGTACATAATTGACAATTTCATCAGTCCATAATACTTCATCAAGTCGTCACCACTTAAATACATAGAGTTAAATATGAGTCTACTAGACAATTTTTCGAAAATTCATTGGAGAATGATCATCACACAGTTCAGGAACATAATTGATTAATTTTTTACAAAATTACTTTTGATAAAAGTTGGTTGATTTCATTTACATTGTTTTATTTTCACAGATTGTTTTATTTTTTAGACATTAATGGATATATTAATCTCTAATCAGTTTAATGGCATTATTTTTTTTTTAAATTTTCTATTTATTAACGTGACTTTTTCTCCAAAGCTGTTTCTTTTCTTTTAAACATTGCCCTTACTGTTAGGATAACATTACCTAGATGGCGCCAAGCATTTCCACACACTATACACATATAAACACCCAGACACTGGAAAAACACTATGTCCATCACACAATACTTTTCCAGTAGTAGGGATCGAACCTTCTTATTTATTTCCAAATCAAAAATACACACGCAAATTTTATATACTTCTATGTATTTAAGTATGTGAGTGTGGTATTAGGATAAGTACTTAATACTAAAGTATGTAATGCGGCTAAAGCTATCTGCAAATGTGTAAGACCAACCACGTTCAGAATCGCACAAAATGCAAATACGTGCTGCAACGGAGAGGTGGAGATATGTATCTAGGGTTAGCAAAGATTCGCCAAGCCGATAATGTTCCATAATGTAACAGGAGGAAAGCTCGTTCGAAGTATCAGGCACAAAGTGAGGAAATAGGCTCTGATATGTGCCATTAAATCGTAAAATAATATATAAGGAGATAAAAGCTAATCAATCTAACTTCTAAGCAAGTGATACAAATATTACACTTCTAAAGTATTAAATTTCGTTTTTTATTTTAAACGGCGTTCATATAAATGTGTACGATATTTATTTATTTAGTCTTCATTGCATTTCCGGACCACAATAGGTGGAATTGCTATACATTTGTATTCACAAATGTATATATTATATATATAGTGCTCCCCAACCGAGGCCTGCAGCGCACTGACTTGTACATAGTTCTATTAGACAATCACTCACAAAGGCGTGATAGAAGTATCTAATTTATGCCTCGGATCACGTCTTTTTGCGTGATAGGCATTCAAATTGTCTTGTACTTATATAGATTATTAATGCATAATTTATATTATTTTCCAAAAGTGCATAGTAACAGTGTATGAAAGTAACCGTAGGCTTAAAGCAAAGTAAGAGATACAGGCGGCTAACCAAATACGTGATAAAAACGTAATTACCACACGTTTGGTATTTCTTATACCCGATACGTTGCAAACTTTATAAGAGCTGATTATGGCTACAGCAACACTTCACGCCGGTCTTTTGCGGGGTTTTATTACTTCCCGGGACGAGGCTGCCCATTCGTACACCGAATTCGTAGACTGTATGGCCCATCGTCACAAAATATACATTACATTACTTTAAAATGGATCTGAAAAACTTTTTTTTAAAAGAAGCTTTAAAACCTCATCAAAGACACCGCGGAGTTGAGAGCGCCGATGTGTAAAATTGGATCATCCTATATCTATTTAAATCGATGACCCAATTTACTGAAAGTACGAGTATCTCAATCGCCTTTGTATCCGATTTTCTTTTAACGTATTACTTTTTTTTTTCAATGGGATTATCAAACTAATGCTTTTAAAATACGTTATTTTCTTATTTAACAGAACCTTTTTTCTAACAGCCTCTTGTTAGTTCACATGAAAGTACAATTTTAACGGAATCTTCGGACGCTTCACCAATAGCGACCATAGCAACTGCGGTAGGGCCACGCAACAGCCTCGGCTGTTGCACGAATAGGCAGGCTCGTCCGGGTAGGTACCACGACCTCATAGAAGACTGGCGTGAAGTGGAAGTATAATACTTTCGCGTTTCGTCTGGTGAGTGAGGTAGCCGGAACTCAATTTCCAAAAAGTTCTCAACGCATCTGCAACCCTCGGGTGTAGCAGATGTCCATGGGCGGTGTTATTCACTTAACATCAGGTGAACTGCCTGCTCGCTTGGAAACTTTTCACATTAAACAAATACAAGACCTTAACAAATTCTTCCCAATATCTTGACCACATCATATTCTATTATATCATTTTGTCATTTCTTCATTCTATCATTATGTCCCACTTCCGCGCGTGGAAATGAGACATAATGATATAATAATGATGTAACCTAAAAAATTTGGAATTAAAAATTATCTATATTATAAAATAATATATATTTAGTTTAAAAAAATGCTAAATCACGTTGTAATGAAGTGTGGTATGATCGATATCAATTGTTATACAATTATACTATTGTAAGTATTGTATGTATTATGAAATGAGGTTAGTGTAAGAATTATAGTACAAATACCCCATATTTTTAATGACATTAACTTTTTTTTATTTTTAGTTTAATTAGGCTTTTAAGCTATTATTTATTTCTATTTTTTTATTTACAATATGTGGACGCCATCCATCAATCGTTTTGCCTTTTTACATTAATTCGCATGAATAAATTAATTACGATAGTTTTAGTTTACACGTAAACTAATTTCATTTCACATTAAACTATTGGGAAGTTTCTATTAAACGTAAATATAACGATAGTGCGGATAACGTGTGTACTAAGGACCAACCGCTCTGTTCCAATCGTTCAATACCGAAAGAAACACTTTCAGAAGCTTAACCACGACTAGTTCCAAACTTCTATAATATAAAGTTGAATCCAGGAATAGTCCTAAAGGAGTACCTACTTTCGAATCGATTCGAATATTCAGCGAATTGAATGTGGCTTCACAGTGTAGGCTCAGAACAAATAAAGCTGAAAGCGTTAAGCATTAATTATTTTGTATGAATCTGAATTGATTCATTTCAGTTACAGTTCTTTTAATATTTTCAGTAGCAAATTATTTCGATTTATTTGTTGAGTTGACTTAATAATAGTATGTTTGACCTTTTAAAGAAAAATAGAGCAGTTATCTCAATGTTAATATTTATTGGATTTTATAGTGTGAACGAATGCAGCTTTTGCATTCAATTGCCGTTATCGAGTTTAAAAACCTGTCTTTAAATTATACGAGCAAAATTTTTAAAATATAAATATAATCGAATTAGACGCGAGTTCACGGTAGTAGGGGCGGATTAAATCCGTCGAGAATGTTGGACAAACAAATAATTAATCTGCCGAGGGTATAGTTTAATTGCTTGTTTTGAGTTTGTCTTGCAGTCCCGAATGTGTTTCGTGGAATTCTAGTCGAATTGAGGACGGATGCCAAGTATAGCGAACCGTAATAAAATGTAAATAGTGTTTTGAAAAACGTTATATAACACAACGGAATAGGCAATAACAACTCAAGGAACGTTAAAAATAAAACAAGTTTTTTTTATTGATTGGTTCATCATTAATTTTAAATTATATCTCGAGTATAACCCGGGCTTTTATTGAAATAGTAAGATATGATTTATTTTTGAATAGACTGTAATGTGTACTTAGCTGTAATGTGTGTTAGTCAAATGAAATAATTGGTACATATTATACTTCTGCGTTTCGTCTGGTAAGTGAGGTAGCCGGATCCAAATTAGTTAAAAGGTGTAAATAAGTATACTAATAAAAAATGTCCATGGGCGGCGGTTATCACTTAATATCACGTGAACCGCCAGCTCGTTTCCCACCTTTTCACATAATAAAAACGTCTGCGATTGATCGTCTTTATTTGACTGAGGTCGTATGATATTAAACAATTAGCTTCATTAGCTATTTGATGTAAAAGCTTGCCTTGTTACTAAATACACTATTCAACCAGCTGGACTCGCATTCTCAATTCACGTGCTGTTTTAAATAATTAACACGCCGCGTAATGCGTGTTGGCACCACCATGACCTGGGTTCGATAATATAGGTAACTAGCTGCTGCCCGCGACTACGTCTGCGTAGAATAGGCTGAAGGCGTAACATTCAGACAGAAAGATAGATATACATAAAATATGTATGTAAATTATAGCCTATGTCTTATTCTGATGTACGTAATCTGCAACGTAATATTCATTTACAGGTTCTCCGAATTATCTGCATTAAAAAACCAAAGATGCGATGATTTATGTCTAAAGCTATGGGAGGCCAGACTTATTTGTCACTTTTACGTGTAACCCCGAATGTCCCGTAATTAAAGCGGAACCATTATCTGGTCAGCGATCTTTCGATCTTCATAACGTAATTTCAAGGATATTTCATTAAAAGATTAAGAAATTCATAAAATTATTCACCACAGACGAAACATTCTGAAGGTTTTATGTGTGTGTATGAAAATTTTAAATTTTTTAATTTTTTGTTAAACTTATTGTTACCCGTGTGAAGCCGGGGCGGGCCGCTAGTTTATTAATAAGGAACCATCACACTTTGTGTAAAAATAAAAAATACGTGGCTATTATTGTTTAAATATTCTATACTGTGAAATTGACTAAATTTATAAATAATGGTATCCGATTTAAACTCTGTGTAACCAAAATCGAGGGGGTTGAGATTGGTGTAAACTTAACAATTGTTTTTACTGTCAAAGATAATTGTTTAAATATCAAAGTATGTTTTCTTAATAAGACTGTAATGTATTCTAAATATGGGTATGTTATTAAATTTTCCGGAATTTTTTCTTATACGAAATTCTTTGCTTTTGCTTATCAGAAAACAGCAAAGAATTTTACTTATGATTCGCACTGGTTGCGTCAGATGTATTGGTATTACATGTGATATCTATTAATTGTACTAACATTGTAATTCTCTGTTGCGTTCTTATTACATATTGTGTTATCTATTATTTGAGGATTTGCCATATATGAAAAGTATCCGTTGCTACATGGACGTAGAAGAGGCAAATGAAAGTGATAGGACCCCGCATGAGCTTCGGTTGTTGCGCGAATGGGCAGGTTCATCGGGGAGGTATCACGGCCTCACAGAAGGCCACCGTGAAGTCGCAGCTGTACTTTCACGTTTCGTTAGGTGAGTGAGGTAACAGGGGGCTACTTTCTAGAAGGATGGCAACGCATCTACCATCTCGAGTATTATTAATAACAGGTTAAACTGACTTCATGCTCGCCCACTTCTCACACAAAAGAGGTTGAAGAAGGACTATGGATTAAATAAAACGTCAATTTTAGATAATTGATGCGGATGTCAATCCTTAATCACAGAGTGAGTATGGAGGTAACTGGAGAACATAACACACATTATAAATTTGTAATATTTAACACATACATAGCAGTTGTAATATTTAACACATAGCAGAGTCATCTCATTATGATTACATATTACTTTATAATAAATTACCAACAGGTATTTGTCATTCTTGTAACATTTACTGGTGCAGCATATTATCAAAATTGCGATCTTCTGCGGATAACAGGAGAAATAAGAAAAGGCCGTATCAATGCTGCAAAACACGTCCCAAATGTTTAAGAATACGACGTCGCGCCAAAGCATGGGTAAATTAGAAGTGAATTTATTATTGCCCTAAAAGCAATCCGTAAAATTGAGAGTTTTCTGCACCCCCCCCTGAAATTTGAACCCGCTTTTGAGATTACAGATAGACCTCCATGTCATGAGTAGTCAGGTGTGTATCAAAGCTGGGAAGGAATAATTTCCATAGACCTCTGTTTTCAATTGTTTAGTGTGTTGTTTGGCGTTACGAGTGGACTGCTTTTCTAATTTCCTTAAAGTTTTGTTTCCGCCTTTGCATGATGTGTACTTATTTATTTTTATTATATTTCAATGCAAATTTTAAACAAATCACTCTAGACTTAAACACTCAAGAATTAAATCACGTAAACATGCTCCTTATCAAATGTTATGAGGTAAATACATATTACCTTTCACCATTGGGTCTAAACGAAACACACAGAATTAAAACATCGTTACGCGAATTTGTTGAAAAACATCAGAGTTTCTCCCTGTGGCTACGTGTGTATTGAAAAGGGACACAATAAGTTTTACCGTTCAAAAAACTGATCAATGGATCGCATCATAGGAGACTGAGTTTTGACGGTGGTAGGGCCACGCAGCAGCCTCGGCTGTTGCACGAATGGGCAGGCTCGTCCGGGTAAGTACCACACCTCGCAGAAGACCGGCGCAAAGAGGAAGTATAATACTTTCGCGTTTCGTCTAGTGAGTGAGGTGGCCAGAGCCCAATTTTCAAAAGGTTGTCAACGCATCTGGAACCCTCTGGGCGGCGGTATTCACTTAACATCAGGTAAACCATCTGCTCGCTTGGCAACTTTTCACATAAAAAAGTAGCATTGTAGATTCCCATGGGAAACGATAATAACATAACAACAGGTAAACCCCCTGCTCCATTGTCACTTTCTCTTACACTAAAATGCACTACTCTTGCAGCACTGTCGTTGCAAACCAAAGATTGTTGAAGGAACCGCATGTCAATCGGCGAATGTTGATTCGGAAAAAACATCACAGCGTGTCAAGCCATGTCAACAAGTACATGTGTGCAAGTCGCACGGGGAACCACCCAAGTGCTGCTCCCAGAAGAAGGTCGAAGCCAAAAACATATGCAGGTTCACGGTAGACGCTTATTTCGCTTAATTTCGATATATAATTTATTATGAAAATCGTTTAAAATAATTGTTAATTTTTTTCAAATATATATACCTATACCAAATATGGGATCCGTAAATTTCATTTCGTCATATTCAGGTCTATATATATATATATATATATATATATATATATATATATATATATATAGACCTATAGAGAATATCACTGCAGAAAATTATCGCGAAGCTATTTGATGTACAGTATATTCGTACGAACATTAACAGCTGAGATAACTGTTAGGTATTTAATCAATGCTAATTTAGTCACTTCGGCACGACGTCACAGAACTGGGTTGACGTTAATTGCCTATCTTGTAGTAGGCATACATTAGTTTGTATAAGCTTAGTTGATATTTCAATTATAAATAACAAATTGAAGTTATACACATAGTGTAGAAATTAGTGTACAGGCTGAACTCGGAATAACTTAAGTAAATACAAACTGAAGTCACGGAATTCACGATATTAATAATATTTCCGCCGATTAAAATTTTCGTTAAGTTGAAAAAATTAATACCGATATTTCTATTCCAGAGCCGTGATAGCTCAGTGTCCGGGCGCTCACCTTAATTCAATATACTCGAGCAACCAGAGTTCGATCCCCGGTGCCGGCACAAATGAATGTTTTAACTTTAAGTGCTGAATTATCACGTGCTCCGCGGTGAAGGAAAACATCGTGAGGAAACCTGCATATTTTCGAAATAATAACAAAAAAAATGTATTTCGAAAATATGTGAAGTCCGCCAATCCGCAGTGGGGCCGCGTGGTGGACTACGCCCTGATACCCTCTGTATAGAGGAGGCCTTTGCCCAGCAGTGGGACATGTATAGGCTGTTACTTTACTTTACTTTTTTCTATTCCGTACGGCACATTTATATCTTGCTACACACGAACTTTTTTATATTAAATACATTGTGCATTATATCTTAATACCACAAAGGAATTGTAAGTTGGGAAGGAGAATTTTGAAGGTTTATTAGACTCTGAAGAAAATTCAAACACCCGCGAGTAGTCCTTTGCCCATCCGTAGGTAGGATGTAAGATTTGTAATATAGATAACATTTGTTTAGGCTACTTTACAACGTGTACTATTCCGGCTATAATTAATTCCAGTTCTTACTAAAGCCATATGGAAACACGTAATTAAATTAGTGTAATATTGCTGTTAATTGTATGAAGATCGTATTAAATTAGTGTAATATTGCTGTTAATTGTATGAAGATCGTATTAAATACGAATGTTTAATATACGTCGAAGAAATTCTAATTCATACTATATTATCAACTGCATAAATTTATTGTACTTTTTGTTTTCTCTCGATGCAATTTCTATTGTTTCTACGATTCTCTTTATTTCAACAGTTTAATCATTTAATTTTAAATTGATATCCAGATACGGTCATTGAGAATTCCTTGCTAGAGCATTCCGCTTCGATAACGCCGCGAGGGTGTACGGCCGTTCAATTGTCAATATTGATTCCAGTGGAACCGCAATTTTAGTAACCAAATACCGATACATATTCTGTATAAGGACATACAGCCCTTTAAAAGAATTAAAATATTATTTAAAATAATAAATAAAAAATAGAGATATTTTTACTTTTACAACTAGTCTTTTCAGTAACTAAAAGTGCTGAAAACATTTTCATGATACGTTTAAGTGAAAGAAAGAATTTTTTTAAATAAAATAATCTGGCTGAAACACTTTAAAGTAGAAAATATTTAAAGTCTTCCTTGTGAAGATGTAGTGGGAATATTTGTTTTTAAACATGCAAAAACAAATTATGTAGAATCAGTCATCATGTTCAACGTTGTGTCTATTTTTTAAACATTGGACTTGAAGAAGAGAAGAAAATAAAATTATAATCATCATTCAATTATAATAATATCATATTAGAAAATATCCCATTTTCTTTTGTGCACGAGAACAATTTATAAAAGGAAAAAGTGGTGGTAAGACCACGCAACAGTGTTCGCTGTTGCACGAATGGGCAGGTCCGTCCGGGTTAGTACCAAGACCTCACAGAAGACCGTCGTAAAGTAGAGGTGTTGCACTTCTGCGTTTCGTCTGGTGAGTGAGGTAGCCGGGGCCCTTATTATTAACAGGTGACAATGCACTTGTAAACCTACGGTTTTTGCAAATGTCCATGGGTAGGCGGCTATCACTTAACAATCAGGTGAACCGCCAGCTCGTTTGCCACTTTCTCAAATAAAAAAAACATAATTATGTAGTACGTAAATGATTTAATATCTGTTGACATACTGCAAAAATCAGAACAGCAACACAAAACTATAAAATAGTCTACCCTACTGAAATTTGGTAACAGGATGTTACACATATTTGAATCACTAATGAAAAATTAAGGATAGATAAATTTCTTATGATGTTTAGACAATGACTAATTAATAAATTGAAATCCATATAAGAATGAAAAGAGAAACAAAAAAAAAACACGCGAAATCCCTTGTCTATCTAGAACTAGTATTTCAAGAATTTTACTTTATTACCGATATAAAGACAAATAAAAACTGAATGCTATGAACACCAAAGCTATATAGAATACCTACACAAATATAACGTCCACATATACTGCGGCGTATGTTTCGATATTGGCTCCGATATCGTCAGCCCAACGTACATGTTAGATATCGAATGGAGCTTTGTAATTGTAAGCTTCTGTAATGGAAGCCAAAACGCGTACGTAAATTTGGCTCTTGTACTTCTACCGAATAGCAATTCCCTCATTAAATATTGGAAAGTATTTGATTTTTAATATTCTAATTTTTAAGGTTTTATCACCACTTGACATCACTAGCTATTAGGTACTAGCCAGATTAAAAAAAATCAACAACAGCGGGAGAAATATTCTCGTGCGATTTTTGATCCTTGTAGTGAAGAAAACGATTGGATTTGTTGATACCCCCGAAAACTAGCAAGACTCCATGCAGTGGATTAAAAAAGTTGCTCAACCACCCAAGAACTTTACGGTTCATTGGAAAAGTCTTTTCAACTGTTTTTTAACATTCTCAACTCTCTTAACATGCTCGTTGAAAAATTTTTTCTTCACAATATTCTTTGCAAATTACCTTTTTTTCCTTACAATTTTTCACAATCAAATTCTAATCTATAGAGCACAATGCTAATCATTGTCGCCGCTTTATTAGACAGTCTCTATAACCACTGTGCCATTTAGAGTTGCATTTTAGAGGATATTGCAAATGAGTAAGTGCATTTACTGATAAGAATTAAAACCAGTAGAAAAAAGTGCGAAAAGTTTCTGGACGCTGTGGGAATCGAACCCACGTCTTTGGAATTCTTGCCCTGACGCTTTAACCACTAAATTGAACGGGCTGATTAAATTACTAATAAGAAGTCCGAACAAGGATGGTAGGATGAAACCAATTGGAAAAGGAAGAGAATAAAACAAAAATGAAAGGAAAAATATTTTACGGGTGATCTGACGTCGGGAAGTGGAAGGAGGTGAGTTTTTAACTTTAAGGGTAAGAAACGGTTTATCTCGATTTCTGGCAATACTACAAATCTTATATGAAAAAGTTAAATGGTAAAGTTGTAGATAGAATAAATATCTACAACTTTTGTATTTACACTTTTTCACATAACCTCAAAATTTCGTGTCGTTAAGATTTTCGTCGGTGTGGAAATCAGCCGTTTAGCTTAGTGGTTAAAGCGTCAGGCCGCGAATGCCGAAGACGTGGGGAGTTCGATTCCCACAGCGGCGACAATCTTTTCGTACTTTTTGTACAAATTTTAATGTTTAACCTTAAGTGCACAGATTAGCACGATAAAAATTTAAGATTTACATTTAATTACAGATAATCTTTCCCAAACAGATTTAGCATGCATGGAACTTTTGATAGCGAATATATGACAGGAACTCAAACTATCATCCTTTCTACTAAAAGTAGGTTTTGAATGTAAGACTTTATCAATGAATATTTACAAAGTGTGATTTGTTTACTTTAAAGTAGGCTAACAATATTCTGCTTGTTACCGCTACTTATGGGCATAAAATTAGCTTTCGGAATTTTCCAAATAAACGAATTAGCAGAGTATAGAGCCAGAGCTAGAATTCCGGCAAATGCCCAGGAGGACGTCGTAATGACTAATGGGGCAAGCCTTATCAACTTGTGTAAATATAAAGCTTGATAGGATTTAACATTGAACAAATACGTATGTAATATATGATTCTGTGTACTTATTAATATTTTCACTTGTTATCGCATTAAGATTTTTAAACAACTTTATTTTATTTTATCAAATCTTCAATTTTATTTCGTTTCTGTTTTTTAAATAACGGTGTAACAGGTTCTTAGTATTAAACCGGCATATAAATAACCATTAAAGAAGTCTCGGCACTGAAAGTAGTCTCGGGACTGAAAGAAAAAACATCGGTAAAAAAAAGCATTAAAGTAACATTCAAATCTATTCTATTTTATTGATAACAATATGAATCGCCACCTCGATATTCCGTATATACAATACCGCGGTTCAATACAAAGTGAAGGCTTTGTCTTTTACAGGGCGTTTTCGGAAATGTATCGCTTAATTTTTAATTTCTCAAGCTGGATGAATGCTCGGGGATAGTAGCCCCGGTTTTTGCCTCGTTTTGTTAGAAAAAGTACTGACTTATGCAGGCAAACCTCATTGTGTTCTCACAATGTAAATGTGCGCATCTGCCGCATGCAGGTCACGGGTTTTCCTGGTAGCATAGCATTTAAAATGTTACATTGTTTCAATGTGCTCGGCCTTTAGGAATATAATTGTGCAAGAAAACATTCTGTGATTTAAACTCGACTGAATAAAGTTCTCGTCCCTTCCGTTTCATATTCGTATGTACTATTCAAAACAATGCAATGGTTTTCTTGTTGTGATATTTATTTATTTTTGTGGCAGTTAAATTACACTTTACTTTATATTACTGAAATAAAAAAAAATGCTTATTTCATGTCTTAGGTTTTTAAAACGCTACCGTAATGATATAAACTTATCAGTTTTAACTCAGGAGTTTAAACTTATCATCAAGTGAACTACGTGCTCGTATGCTAACTCGTCTCAGTCTATCGCGAAGTTTTTATTATAGTAGCACATAAAAACTTTTGCTTTCAATCCCGCCACACATTGTATTTTATAAATCATTTGGATTGCATGCAGTATTGTAGGTGAATGTAAATAATAATTATAAGAGAATGGTCAAAAATAGTTTAAAATACTTAAGATCTTTTGAGAGTTAATTCAGAATTGTATTTATAAATACAGTTTATTGTATACAGTAAATTTATTCAATTGTACAAGTTTATTTTACACTGTACTCAACATTTGGAAACACGCCAAGACATTTCAAGTTAAGTTTCGTAAATCGTTTCCAATATCTACGTCGGTAATAGGAAAATGAGAGTCAACATTACTTTAAGCACCTGCCTCATTCTAGTACACATTATTGTAAAGATATTGGGCTGTCTAAGTTTGTCCATTCCACAAAATTTACTAACCGCAACCATTGGTGAAACTCAGTTGTCAACGGCACAATATGGCACTACGAGATAGTTAGCCAAAGACCACTTAAAACTATGCGTCATTCATTTAGTCAATATAGGTCTTACTTCGACATATATATTTCAACTTGTTCCTTATTCAATACGAAACAATGGAATCCAGGTGCTGATTAACGTTTAAAATTCTGTGTTGTTTTTAGGAACTATCTAACGCCCGACTTGGGTTATGTAACACATTCGTTTCTAATTTCAATATTCAGCGTACATTCGTATCGATATTCGGCATTTCGTATTTCGCAGCTTTGGCTCCCGTTGAAAATTAAATTGCACGTAGTTGGATCCCTAAATCTGTGGCGTTTGTATTCCGCGCAGCTGCTCCCGTACATTCGCCCGGAGCTATTACTGGCGGATAGCATCACTTGCAATCTGCGCATGCATGTGCTTTTTTTAACAGTCGGGCTTAGAATAAAAGTAATCTATGCATTTTTGGACGGGATATCAGATCACATGTAATCAATTTTACAATTGGGTTTAAGTTTGAATTACAGGTCTTCTTACGATTCAAAATTTATATTTCTTTCTACCGGTATTTGGCCACATCTACCGCTACAGAATCTGCTTCAAAGAGGTCTTCGTAGATGGACATAAAGGACATGCAGCAGATAGGCCATAGTTTGGACATAGCCATAGTTACATTTATTGACGTTGTAGAAACCCCACTTCACTCGGTTATCTTGTCATCTTCTAACACCATATCAAAGTCTGCTTATAGACTTCCAAACTGCCCAGGGAAGATCACCACCCGGGGGGAGGGTGAATTAAAGGCGCCCAGCGTTACCGTTGGCTATTTCTCTTAGGTCCTATCAAATTTATCGATTACATCTGCACCGTTGCTGGATCTGTCTCAATCATTACAGGATACAGTAAAAACAAAGAAAGGTCAGAAGAAACTGATATCTTGCACTGATTAGAGGCTGACTGTTTATTGGCTATATTTTATCTAAACTTTATGTAATCACTAACTACAAAAGTCATCGCTTTTGCATGAATACACGACAGGTCTGCCCGGAAAAGTACCACAACTTCATAGAAGACTGTCGTGAAAGTGTTATAATTCTGCGTTTTATCTGGTGAGTGAGTTAAACGTACCCTACTATATTAAAAAGTCCGTGGGCGGCGGTTATCACTTAACATCTGATGAAGCGACAGCTCGCTTGCCACCTTCTCTAGTTAAAAAAATAACTGGTGATTAACCCATGGGTTTAGAACGTCACAGGTTTCATTCTGTTCCATGACCATAGTGTGAGCTATATGAAATTTTGGCAATTTCAAACAAATAGTTTTAATTAAGATTTATTATATTTGCTTAATTCAATGTATCGCTATTTGAAGTTTTTCTTGTCGATGAATAATAATTAAGTTACTAATGCTGATTAAATTAACTACATATATATTACTGATTTCATTACAACCACAAAAGTTCTTAATTGGGCCTCCCTTTAAGTTATTAATTTCCCATCTCAGGAAAGCAACTTTATCTTGAAACGCGATCGCGGTTTTCGTTTATCGGAAACATTAATTAATTTGTACTTAATATCAAATTTATGGTACAAAGCCTACATCCAGATTAAGTCGAACAAATCGGTGATGTACAAATCATTACCATAGAACACGTGACTCTTAGCCACGACATGTTGCCACTGTTGCCTTCCATCTTCCCAAACGAATATTTTATAATATTAAAATATGTTACGGAGACAAAAGCCATGACAGCCACCTGAGTTTTACCAGCGCCGGCAACGGTGAAATTGTTAATTTCAGTTTAAAGAGATGACTTATCGCGTGCAAAGTAGTGAAGGAAAACATCGTGAAGAAATCTGCAATTTTTCAAATAATAACAAGAAAAAATATATGTGAACGATGATTTGTGAGGTCACCAATCCACGGTAGGGTCTGTACAGAAGAGACCGTTACAGTAATGAGAGTAATGAGATAAGAGTCACAAAATGAGCATAGCTTGTATAACGATTACGAGGTTACTGAATAAGATTAATATTAAATTATTTATTCATCTTTTGTAAATTGTAAACTTGTTTGCTTGTTTGCTATATTTTATAGATACTTAAGTACCAAGACACTAAAAACCACAATGTACCGTATAATACACCTTTCTCGTTCTCGTGAATTTGTCGCCTTCTGTTTACGAATTGATCTCCTTCGAAATCGACATCCGTTCCTTGAATTTCCTTATTTTCATATCGTTACAAGTTCATGTATTGACATATCCATTAGTTACTTCAATCTCCCTTTACCTCTTTCGAATTCGATAAAAGAAAACAAATTAAGGAAGAATTTTTTTTTTTGGTTGCGATTTGGATTGTAATATTTAAAATAATACTGTTTTCTTATATCATGTTAAATTGAGCAAGTAGTTGTTGAAACACATTGTAATGGATCTTTATAAACTAATCACTGAAACTAAATGATGACACGCGAAAATGTACGTGCTTTCGGAGTTGCATAGAATTAAAACTGCCCAATAGACATTTTCTTGTGAAATAACTAATTAACATAAAATTAAAAAGTAAGAAACAAACAAAAATAATAACAAAAACGTTTTGTCTGTGTTAACATTTCATTTCACATGTTATAAATTAAATTGCCTTCGAATTCTCTTTGGTTAAAATCAAAAAAAGCTGTCTAATATAATTGAAAACTGACTTCTTACATCCTCCTAGTCATCTTGCACAATATAAATTCGAAATCAAAACTCACATTTTCCCGAGGTCGTTGGTAGAATAAATTAATGTCGAGACACCGTGAAAACACGTCGTAACGAGACCCCTATAGGTACTATATAAAATGGATACGGCAAAATACTGAAATTTTAACTAAAAAAAAAAGATATATTATTAGAAACTTTAACTCAATCCATTTCTGTTTTCTTTACATAAACTTAACTATTGATATCATCTTTATATCTAAATCTTTCATAACGAGGAAAAAATAATATTTCAATGAGTTAATTATACGATGCTGTAAAGAAAAAATCAATAACCATTTAAATTGTAATTTGATTTGATGACATTTGATAGTTAAAGTACCGACATATTTAAATATAACAAAAAAAATACTGAATAGTACAATATGTAAAGTTATCGATTAGATTATTAACATTAAACATTCAACTTATTTGACATTAATCCTTATTCTAATTTCGACTTTTAAGACGACTTAACCGACCGCTGAATTCGAACCTCCTGGTTTTTCCGTCGCTAAATGAACGAAGCCTTAATCTACATGTCATTACGAGTCCTGTCGCCGCTCATCCATAATTCACGTAATAAGCGCGAATTTCACCAGGTCCCTAGTAATGCCGCCTGTGTTATGTTGATGATATTTCACCGAAACCCGGTAGAAAATTTACGGGCAAATTCATATAAGCACCCGACATTAAAGGCATGTGGAACGGATAGAAATAAAATACATATTAAGTAAGTTTCTTCTTCTATTAATATGAACTGTGAACACAGAAATATACGTAGAATTAAGGATATATTTCTATCAAATCTCTTGGTATCAATGTTTACACAGCGATCACAAAACAACACACGTAGTTCCTCTTCGCGACAGCCTCACAAATTTTTGTCTCTTTCTCTTCTTTTCTACCTTACAAGTTTGAAAAAATTGAAACTACTTTCAAAGAAGTCAACGATACTTTTAAAGTATATAGTAACTCAATACATATACTACATATGTATTGAGTTACACCCCTCATTTCACAATACAACGATAAGTATTAATATGTAATAATCCCTCCATGAAATCTACAATATGTTCCAACATTGTGCTTATATACTGTGATGAGATGGTGTTGTTGTTTCGCATCCGTGGTTCACGCTTCAGTACCGAACAAGAATATGGAGAATCTGGACGCTACTAGGCATACGACAATTTCGGTTTTCGCCGTTTAGATCTTTAAGCCTTATGTTTATTGCTCTTACTTTTAGCCGTCCAGATATTGCCAATATGACTTATCATCCTCGCGTCAAGCGAAAAACAGTAAAAGTTGTCAACTATTTCCATAGGAGCGCCGCCAAGGAATATGGCCGGACACCCTGCGCAAGTCAACAACATGATCGTCCTTCAAGCGTTTCTGCTCATGGGAAGCAGGTACCTATCAAGCTATGTAAAAGTTGTCCATCCTTGATTTGAAGCTCGAGAGAAGAGGTCGCCACAAAGGCATCACAAATATAAAACAAAGATTCACAATAATTTACATTCAATTAATTACAGATTCAAGTACGTACTGTTGTTAAACCGAATTATTTTCTCATTATATTTTCCAATGAGTTGCTTCAAACCAAATGAATCACTTATTCCCGAATACGTGTATTAATAAGAAGCCAAATTCATTATCTCGTTTAAACGAAGTCTCTGTTTCGTCGACTCATGTGATTACGTACAACTTCTTCTTAAAGAAGCCAATAAATCTTATATGTTAAACAAGCAATTAACCTTTATGACGACGTGTCTTTTACGAAGAAATATGAACATCTCTAAATTAAATAGCATAAGCCTCTTCTGTGTAACCTTCGGTATTGATGAGAATTTGAATCGGAGCTGAGGAATAAAAGTTCTAATAAAAATATATGTTAGATTAGCTGCGCCCGCGACTTCGTCTTTATTTATATTTTAAATTTAAAAAAAATATAAAA
Source organism: Iphiclides podalirius (assembly GCA_933534255.1). Classification (NCBI taxonomy): domain Eukaryota; kingdom Metazoa; phylum Arthropoda; class Insecta; order Lepidoptera; family Papilionidae; genus Iphiclides; species Iphiclides podalirius. The sequence continues at coordinate 133,568 of OW152837.1, forward strand.
TAAAAGTAGCCTAAGTTACTCCTTATTACATCAGCTATCTGCCAGTGAAAGTCCCATCCAAATCGGTTCAGCCGTTTCAGAAATTAGCCGGAACAAACAGACAGACAGACCGACAAAAATTGTGAAAATGTCATTTTGGTATATGTACCGTGTATACATCTTTATGCATTTAGTAAGAAGCTGTTATTTTAATATTACAAACAGACACTCCAATTTTATTTACCTGTATAGATGGTTGAATGACATTATCTTGAAAATAACTTAAACACTCGATTTACTGTCATATTACATCGGCGCCATCTCTCGGTACAAAATACCTTTACAACTAAACACTCTTTTACAATAAAATGGCGAAGACACAGTAACGTGTTCATTTCTGACGTTATTTACTTTTGACTTGTAACCAAAATCAACGTGCATGTCAATGTAAGTAAGGCATAAGTATGTAATACATTGATTTTTTACACCTAAGAAACTCAATAAACGTTACACACCACTGGTATTTGTATCCCATAAAATAATTTAAATCCATCTTCGTTTATCGTCAGTGAAATTATTGGCAAGCTGCTTTCTACCGCTTGATAACTATCCCAGCTTATACGGATGTGAAAGATAACTAGCTATTTATGTTTGTCCCGTCGGGAGGAACCTTATTAATTAATTAATTTAATAATTTACATACACGGTGTATGCAAAAAGAAATGTAATTACAAGAAAGAAGCTGGGTCTTTGTTCCAGTTTATTTCTTAAGAAATCTCTATCTCTTTTCTCTTTTAAACGTACTGTGGAATCATCGAAATTTCAAGAAATTTCCGATCGCAAGTCATTATATACATTATAAATGTAAAAGATGGCAAATCTTGATCCTTAAACTGAGTCCTTAAACTTGATGTAGAAATATGAGAATTTTGGCATAACGAAAAAAAATACCCTTGAGATATAATATAAAAGATAACAATTGAAAGATATTCCCGATGATTCTTTGGACTTTAAGCTGGTAGATCTGTTTGGCTTTAAAAAAGTTGCAAGTAAGGGCCCTTTATATAACTAAGCTCTAAGTATTCGATAAGAGTGGAAAACGTGATAAACTATTTAAAAGACTATTCCATTCCAGAACCAAGACAAAGCAATCTGTTCAGACAGAGAGAATACGTAATGAGGACATCACGGTCGGACTTGCTAAAGTCTGATGCTGATTGGAGTTTCACTAATTAATGAGTTATCTCGTATCAAAAAGTACTTTGGTGGTAGTATAATTAACGAGTATAAAGACTAATGACTTAAAGTAGTGGTTGAAATTATATACCTAGCTAGCACCAAAAAGGTTTCGCTTAGTACACTTTTTATATAAATGTAATAAGTAGGTACATACATATCTTTCTATTTCTGTTTTTATGTGAGAAGCTGGCAAGCGAACTGGCGATTCACCTGATGTTAAGTTATAACAGTCGCCCAAGGTTATTACTAACACCCGTAGGATTGCAGATGCGTTGACACCTAAAATAAAGTGAGCCCCGGCTACCACACTCACCAGACGAAACGCGAACGCATAGTACTTTCACTTTACGCCGGTCTTCTGTAAGGTCGTAGCACTTCCCCGGACGGACCTGCCCATTTTTTTGTATTTGGCTATTTATAGTCAATAATTTTGGTAACATCAACGCCCTTTACTTTAAAGTGAAATTGGAAAATTACTTAACTACAATAAAAAAGTTATATTTTATTTTCGTTAGAGGTATATATCCAGAAAAGGTAAAATTGTCGTGTATTCTATCAAGGTCAACATTCATAAATTGTACCTTTACAATCAATGATAGATATCGTTACCATTTAATATGAATTGATATCCTATCCTACGGAATTGCCTTCAATTATATAACACCCTAGAACTGTTGTTTAACTGCTGTTTAAATAGATGGTGCATATGCGCTCTATGGACCAGTAATTTGATTGTGTGCTTACACCTGGAAGGCTATTGAGATCTATGTTATGCGAATATATACCAACATAAAATGACGAAGTAATAATTGAAGTTATTTGTTAGGTTATTATTTGTTAAGTGCGTCGGTCTCACCTTTGACTAAGTAGCGTTTACCACTACGTAAATGTTAAAGTTTTTTATAGTGCTAATCTCTGCACTTAAGATTGAAACATTAAAACACGTAGAAAAAGTACGAAAAGATTGTCGCCGCTGCGGGAGTCGAAACCACATCTTCGGCATTCGCGGCCTGACGCTCTAGCCACTGAGGTAAACGGCTGATAGCCGTTTAGCTCAGTCGCTAGATAGCTGTGAAACAAGGGATAAAACATTTTAGATCCCCATGATTTTAAGTCCTAATGTCACAGTTAACGCGTAAAGGTTTGATTATTTATTTTTTAACCCTTTTCAACGCAAAAATTTTATTCTATACTAGCTGTGCCCTGCGACTTCGTCCGCGTGCAATTTAAAATAAAAGTAGCCTATGTTACTCCTTATGATATCAGCTATCTGTCAGTGAAAGTTCCGTCAAAATCGGTACAACTGTTTCAGAGATTAGCCGGAACAAACAGACAGACAGACAGACAGACAGACAGACAGACAGACAGACAGACAGAAAAAATTGTAAAAAATGTTATATTGGTATAAGTACCGTGTACATTCATATGTATTTAGTAAAAAGCTGTTATTTTAATATTACAAACAGACACTCCAATTTTTCTGTATACATTCAAATTACTAGTAAATGTCTTATTCACCAAGCCTGTGATCTTATTGAAAAGGAATGTTGGAAGAAATTAAACGTTTGTAACAAACTTAAAAGCTTTTTTTCAGCATAAATTCAAAGCACAATACAGGATTCAGCATATCAAACGCTTAAAGTCCGGCAAATAAAAAAACACGGTGGGCTTGGAGCGTGCGCGGAATATTGTATGCCTTACTGCAAAAAGAGTCTTTTGTGCACCAAAATCTAGGTCATTTCGCATCTCTTTTACACTTACAAGCATAACAATGTTCCAGCTCAGATTTACATACAATCTAAAATATGTAAACGAAAGGAGAACGAACATATGTATATATATATTTTATTATAGGTACTTAGTTTTCATGAGATAAACTAAATAGACAACATATAATGAGCAAAACCATTGAGTCATCAACATCTATGCATGAAATTTTTGGCGAATATCTACTAGCCCTTAATCATGCTATTAGGCGATGCGACTTGGTAGGAATCATCACGTAAGGAAAAAGCGTTACGACCGTAATAATAATAACAATAGTAGTTTATTTTGTATTATAATCCATGGGAGTTAGTAATACAAGCAACAAGGGTATTTTTGCGTATAAGGGATATTTTAAATATGTTATCCATTCTAAGCTCAGTCTCTCACTCCCTCCGTCTCTTTCTTACACATGCAAGTAAATAAACGACGTAGACGGAATAAAAAAATAGCATCTGACTAGCTCTTTAACCTTATATAGTAACAAGTTTCTTCTGGTTCCTTAGTTTTCTTTTATTTTTTATATTTTTGTTTATAAATCTATAATATGTATTTGGTATTTAATATGTATTTACTATATGAGAACGTTGCGTAAAAATGTGTCCGCAAATATTTATTTATTTATATTGAATATATATTTATTATTATAAATTTATTTTGTATATTTATTTATTTAATTATTTATATTAAATATTTAAATATTTATTTAGTTATTTTGCATTTAGTAACACTACTAACAGTTATTTTATTGAAGTGAAAGGCACTGGACGAGTGGCAGGACACCGGGTTAGATCAACACAAACCGGGTGTCCATGTTTTTTTATTTTATAGGTGGTAGGGCCACGTAGCAGCCTCGGCTGTTGCACGAATGGGCAGGCCCGTCCGGGTTATTACCACGACCTCACAGAAAACCAGCGTAAAGTGGAAGTATGACAAATACTTTCGCGTTTCGTCTGGTGAGTGAGGTAGCCGGAGCCCTATTTTCAAACGGTTGTTAACGCCTCTGTAACCCTCGGGTGTAGCAAATGTCCTTGGGCGGCGGTATTCACTTACCATCAGGTGAACCGTCTGCCCGTTTGGCAACTTTTCACATAAAAAAATAAACAAAATAATTAATAAATAAATAGTTCAGGATACATTTTTACACAACATTCTCTAGTCCCGAACTAAGCAACGCTTGTACTATGGGTACTAGAAAACTGATAAACATACCTTTTTTTTGTAAATAAATACATATTATACATATAAACACCCAGACGGAAGAAAAGCACTATGCTCATCACACAATATTTTTCCAGTAGTGGGGCTCGAACCCACACCCTCTGGCGCAGGAGGCAGGTACACTACCCACCACGCCATTCGGGTCGTCAACTTTTTAATTTTTATGTTACCATATGCAAGTTTTAAATAAATTTAATAATGCAACTAGTACACGAGCCCGGCCGTCGACCTTCCGTTTTTCGCTGTCCGAGCAGATTCCAATTAACGTGCTGGCTTTGCGTCCCGGTGTGACGTCATCCCTTTCCGAAATTCATGGCACACGCCACGTTGTACTGAATTCAGAATGCACTTAATTTTGTTACAATGTCCACAAGTGTTGTGCTCTTATCCTAGTATCCTAGGTTTTATATAAACGTTTATTGACATGGTTTGCCAATAGCTTACAAAATAAAATCGGATTAATACATTGTTTCAAATTATTTGTTTAATTAACATGTTACCTTTGAATAGGATTGCTGTTTTTTTCCGTACCCAAGGGTTAAAATGGAACCCTATTACTAAGACTCCGATGTCTATCTGTTCGTCTGGCTGTATCTCATTTCACCCAGAAATTCAGTTTAAATTCTCACAGATGATCTATTTCTCTTTCCGCTATAACATTCATTGTAATAAAAAGTATCACTATGGAGTTTATTGGAAAAGAAATCTATTTCAAGTCGAAATTATTTGCGATCGGAAATGCGACGTCTCGAATAACAACACTCTTTCCTCGAAACTTATTCGATTTGCTTTACACTCAAGAGTTCTCGGTAACGGTTCGATTCTGATAGGCGATTAATTTCGAATGGGATACCAATAGTCCTCGAAAATGGCATTCGTGGAGTCGTGAGAACCGTAACGATTTCAACCTAGGAAACGGAGTTTCTGACATTCTGGATGTTGCCTGTCGTTACAAGTTAGTTAACATAGCGTTTTCGGTGATAAATAAAAAAAACGCTTCTACTATGGGAGTAGACAATTGTTAAAAATAATTTTCCTTTGTAAATTAATACTTATTATACATATATAAACACCCTGACACTGGATAAACGCTATGTTCATCACACATTATTTTTCCAGTAGTGGGCATCGAACCCACACCCTCTCGCGAAAGAGGCACGTTCACTACAATCGGGTCGAGTCGGTCGATGCTTTTCATATGATTAGTCTTCTTCTAATGTTAATGTTCAGCAGTGGACTCAAACAGGCTGAAGTGATGATGATGAGTCTTCAGCTAGTTCCAATTGTTATGTTTGGAGTGTTCAAATACAATAAAACACCAAATATACGTTGACTTCAATGCTCGTTTAATAAACGGACGGCACACACTGATTATTCTGTCTACCCACACTATTCAAACATAACACCAATATATAAAAGTAGAAACTAACCCATCCCCTTTTATCTAAATTAGGGAAGTTCTTTAGGTGCTTAGTCCCCAAGCACTGCATTCAATATATGAAAACAGATTATTTCCTTTGTGCTGTGTATATAATGTGTTTAAATAAATAACCAGGTCGCAAAAGGAACTTAATACTCTTATTTATGTGGTTGGGCCATGCAACAGTTTTCACTTTTCCAAGAATGGGCAGGTGCTTCCGGGGAAGAACCATGACCTCACAGAAGACAGGAATGAAGAAGTGTTATAATTCTGCGTTTCGTCTGGTGATTGAGATAACTGGAGCCCACTTTATTAATGGTAACAATGCATCTGCAACCCTACGATGTTGCAGACTTCCATGGGCGGCAGTAATCTCTTAACATCTGGTGAACCAGCAGCTCGATTGCACTTACATGAAAAAAAAATAATAATCATGTGATTCTTTTTTATTTCAAAACGAAAATAAAACTCAAATTCCTAATTTTGTAAAAAAAACATTATTTATTTATTTATTCGCAACACAAAGAGAGTGTGAGAGATCTTACCAGAAAAGAATATCACTATTCTTAATTGAATAGTGAACTGAATAGTAATTAGTTATATTAAAATCGAATTACATTTATATCCCTATAAAATAATATCATAGTTCTCATACTTCGTAGCACTAAATATTTGTCTGTCAAAGTTTGCTTCAATATGCCAACACCAGTTTGCCACTAAACAATGCAAGCAAATGGTTGAGTCTGTGCCGCAGTATTTGTCCGGTCAGATACCTATCATGTCTTGAATTATTCCTTTATTCCCGTTACGACTTCCGTCGCTTAGTTCAATCGGGAATCTGTTCCGCATTAAATTTTCCAGCAGACGTTGAAATTTCTCATTGATTTTGAGTTTTGTCGTTCGGGGTAGATTACAGCCATTTGTATTTTATTTAGTAATATCAAATGCATATTTAACTCACTATTTAAATATAAAGCATCATCTAATAACAAAGTAACAAAAGTGTAGTATTGTTCTGTGAATATAATGTTGAAAGGATCACTCAAAGGCGTAGTTGCCAAGGTTTTGGCTTCGGCGCCGGAGGTTGTGGGTTCGTTTCCCATACGGAACAACTATTTGAATGACCTACTGATAATTGTTTCGGATTTGGGTGTTTGTCCAAGTGAAATTGTACAAGATGTATGAAGTGAAGAAAAATACAACATGAGCGTAGATGATACCCAGTGATTATGAGGATGTTCATAATAATTTAATTTCAGACGGGTTATCAGGGATAGGCACTAGCGCTCCTGCCAATACTGAATACCCTATTCCTACTTCGACCTCCATTCGTATCATCATATTACAAAGGTCTCTAAGGGGGGAAAACAAACATTGCTGGTCAATGATAAAAGGGCGTACTCAAAAAAGGACTGCGGCTTTGAATATAGTAACATCATCAAGGGGTCCAACAAGAATATGTAGAAACCTTGTTGAACCATTGTTTTGTTTTAAGATTTTTTTTCCCCAAGGATATTATAGAGGAGATAGTAAGGATGTTATGGACTAATGCTGCGATGCATCAAAAAGGGAGTTCAAGTGATTGGTCTGCAACATTCAGGGAAACTTTCTCTGATGAGATTAGAGCTTTGATAGGATTGCGTTAAATGATAACGTGGATTGATAACGTTAACAGCTGCGATGAAGGTTAATTCATCTAAAGTCCTATTCATAGGTCATATTTGATATGTAATGTAAAATACCTGTATTAGGAGAACACAAATTGCTGACGTGTTCAGGCTGCGCATAGTTCTTATTATGAGAGTAATAATAGTTTATGAAATACTGTTAGACATTGTATATTTGATTTTATCTATAAAAAAAAGATTTTATCGAGTAATGTAATTTTTTTATGAAACCAGAAGTTATGTTTATTATTCTCTCATTATTTCGAAGAACAAAGTTTGTTATTGATTTTAAGGTAAAATGAATATAATTCCTAATATTTGATTTTTAAACATAATTTCAAATTACCTATTTTGTTAATAAATACATCGTAAAGACAAATAACGGTTCGTTGTCGATGAAAACAGGTATGAGTCATATTGACCTCCCGTTATGTGATTAATGTTACTAAATGACGTTATCTTGTACTAACTGATGTTTTTGCTTTCAGTCCCGAGACTATTAAAGCTTCATCTGACGCAAATAACGTTATGCATCTAGGGTTAACCTTTGTAAAACGTCCTCATAATCACTATAAAAAGTAATATTATCCTATAATTATACATATATAAACACGCCGAGGGCAATATTTATTACACAAAAATAAAAGAGAAATGAAAAGTAAATGAATAATTATATTATTCATTATAGAGCAACAGTTTACTTATTTTCAATTTGCAATAAAGCATAAGCATAGTTTGCGAGAAAAAACGACCACTCGTAAAATGGAAGGACTCCTTTCATTGTAACAAAGAAAATTTTCAGCTGTGCCTGTATTAAAATTGGAAGTGCCTTAACGCAGATTCGAAACGGCAAATATGACATAACGGCCAGTTTCAGGGTTCCGTACCCACAGGGTAAAACGGGACCGTATTACAAATATTACGTAAGGTTAAAGATTTGTCACTTGTTTTACTGTATACTAATTTAAAGAATATGTATGCCGATATACAGCGTGTCGTTACCATCGCGACAATAAATGAACACACGTATAACGCTACTTGCCAATAATCATAAAAAAATATTAACGTTAAACAAAATCCATAATTAAAAAACAATATTTTTCAAACAAACTAATTAAGTAAAAAAGAAATAAAATTTGTAACATCCTATACACCTCGCGCCACAGCGTCGTATTACAAGCCTCTCCTTCTAAAAGTATGTTTTGTCTCTTTTAAATTCATTCAACCCATCCATATGCTTTGTGACCTTTACAAATGAACTTTACGTTACGCTTTTATAGGTAAGGTTGTTGTAAAATTCTTTGTTTTGGAAAATTTAATAACTCTGTAAATATTGATGTTTGAAGAATTTACATCATACAACTTTAAAAAGTTATCCCCTAAATGTGTATTCATTTATTGTCGCGATGGTAACGACACGCTCTATAACTTGCTATTTTTGTATACATATTTGGGCCCAGGATACACTGCAGCTTAATAGGGATGTACATAAATCGTTCAATGGAATTATAGTCGAATGGAAAATAATAACAATATCATATACGTTAGACAATCGCAATTAAAGAAAGCAAAGGAAATTGTGTCTTACAAGCGTTGCAAAATAAAGTCTCACACGCCACTCTGCTATTAAGATTCGGGAAAAACATCAATCTGCTCCATTAAGCGGGAACAGATCGTGAGTCCCATGGGAAGCGAACACTAAAATAATCTTAAAGTCAGTCACCCACGGGAAGTGATGCTATATTCATATCTCCATTTCATTTTATTTGCTGTGCTAGATAGCAGGGAGACAGAGCTATGTTTCACCACCAACAACATCTTCATCATTACAAGTGTACACACACATACTTCTGATCCAAATATCTTCAGGAATCCCAGTCTTGAGTCACCTGCGTCTATCGTCTTCTAACTTTTGCTAGTCAATTTTTTTGTGTGTGAAACCAAACCCAATACCTTGCATGAGGTAAGTTTTAAAAAGTTATTCTTGAATAATGTTATAAAATAATTCTTCACCAGGATGTATCTGCATTGATTCATAGAGCTTTTATCTACCCATATAAATGGTATATTAACAAAAATGTAGACTCACTTATTCAAACCATCGATATCAACAATGATGTCGAAAAACTGTACGAAGATATACAAGCTCAACCATAAAAAGATAAAAAAAAATATATTATCGCGAACCGCATTGGGTGAAAACCTTAGCTCTTCCTATACTCGCCACGCACACAAATTAGTACACACATATGAGATAGAACTCCCCTACGAATTGCAGACCACGAAAACGTCGGCACAATTGCTGAAACGGAAACTAGCCCCTAATCGTTGGCGATAAGGCCATGAATGCAATACATATATGTTCCAGACAGCAAAAGGGGTTTTGTTGGCGTTATCTCAGGGGTAACTCGTTCCTCGTTTAGTACGTGCCGAAAACTCACCGAGGGTGGACGCCTTTCCCGTGCGCTAGAGAAAGTTCCGCGACGCGATCTATAGTTCGATGTTTCGTTTTGTGGAGATTCAGTAAAAACTGTAAATTGCGCGAGTTTTTGTTAAGACTCGTGCGTTAGTTTTCTCTTTTTTTTTTTTTTTTTTTTTTTTTTTCAATTATTTTCCGTGTTTTTGAACCGCAATAAGTGTTTTAATCTTGTGAGCACCGTTTCGGATTACTAGTTAGTTGGCGGTAAGTTTTGTTACGCTGTCAGTTAGTTTTTCCTTTTTCATGCATTGAACTTTTTTGAAGCTCTGATCCGTTAACACGTTATTTTGATGAATTTAATTAAGTTTTATTTATGATATATTGTGACTTTTACCATCTTATGATAACATAAATTAAGATGATAATTTTAGACTTTTTGGAAACCCTTAGTACGGGGTAAGGAAAATTAGTAAAATTGGAAATGTTCGAAACAAAACCATAATAATCTATCACGTTAATTTAAATGCCTTAGAAATATTTTATAGCATTTCATTGCATTTCCCGAGTTTTTTTTTTTTCTGAACCAATCTGGCCTTTAGGAAACGTTTGTTCAAATGTGGACCGTCTTTCAGCTGGTGTTGATAATAAATAAATTAATTTTGTTGAAAAGTAATAAAAATTAATTATATTCACCGTAAATTTAATATTATTTTCAAAATATCACGCACAAAAGTTATGAAATTTAATATATCGTAAAATGTTATGAAATCGTTGTATTCAAGTTTCATAAATTTTTGTAACATGGATAGAATGTTTCGCGGGTTTACTTTCGGCGGTTTTTGCGGGGTTACTTTCTCGAATTTTGAACTGTAATAAGTTATTGGGTAGGTATTTATTGTTTTGTCTCATGATTCGAAATATTTGTGATATTTAAAATTTAATTGAAAAATGAAATCGATGTTTATTGTATAATAGATATCAATACTTGTGCAATATTTGTGACGGAAAAAAAATAACTGGTAGGCGAACTTTTGGTGCTGTCAAGTTGATATTACGTTTTGTTTTCTTCAAACGCAAATAGAATATTTTAACATTAAACTGAGAATTAATTTAGGTCAAACGACAGGCCGCGAAAAATTCGAAAATTGACGACTTTCCTTCTTTGCTATTCTTTTATGTAAAATGTCAATCTTGTGTTTACTCAAAATATTTTAGTGGTTTTGTCGCCTTTTACTTTATTGTTTTTAAATTCCTTTGACCTCGTATAATTGATTTCGATCTCTCGTATTGATTTCGATATCAATCTCGTATGATAGATTTCGAATCCAAAACAATGGACAAAGATTTAACTTAGTCCTTCTTGTTCATGTATCTCGTTTTGTCCATATTTATCTATTATTACGTCGATTACTATTACATTTTACACGTGTCTTATTAACTTTTGATATGAAATTCTTGAATCCACTACACTGGGGTGATCCATGGTCACTTGACATAAAGAAGTGCGCTCTGGATACCTCACTCGCCAGACGAATCACGAAAGTGTAATAATTTCACTGCACGCTGTTCTTCTGTGAAGTCGTGGTAATTCCCCGCTCGAGTCTGCCCATTCCTGCAACACTAGAACTAAACAAGAAAGAAGGTAGTACTTCTCTGATATTTTGCTAGTCCTTATATAGCATTTATCATTCACCACCACGTTTTATCCACCTGAATAGTATAATTTGTCAGTAATGTATACTTAATCAATTATCCACTTTTTTAATTGCGTCCATTTTTATTACGGTTTTAACGCTTGGGGACCGAGAAGAAACAGTCACGTCCTTACTTCCTTACTATCCTAAAAGTTTGTATGTATGGATGGATGTTTGTTACTCTTTCACGCAAATACTACTGAATGGATTTTAATGAAACTTTACAATAATATAGCTTATACATCAGAATAAGACATATGCTATAATTTATATACATATTTTTATGTAGTACATATTTTTGTCTTTCTGTCTGAATGTTACGACTTCAGCCTATTCTACGCAGACGTAGTCGCGGACAGCAGCTAGTTTGAAATAAGCCATCTGATGACAGCACTGTTGTACGTGAACAGTCTATCTTATCCCTAAACCTTAAGCTAGCTTATTCACTTTGATAACTCAATACAATTTAGCCGGCATCCCGCTACACGTATAGCTCAAAGGAATGGCACGGATGGGATAATGTTCTGACTCTTAGTGTTGAGTCAAAAATTCCTACTTTTACTTTTTATACGATAAACTTTCATAATGTGACGGTATAACCCTCAATTCGTAAAATGTTATTAGTTCGTGTAATTTTATAAATATAAATATAAATTACACAATAAAGGTTAACACAAAAAATTCAGAAAAGTGATTAAACTTTATAGAACATTTTTGAATTTGACCACCAATAACCTTAGTGAAAGCTAATACAAAAATATCTTATGAAGAATAAACAAACAAGTAATTTGTATACATTAAAAAGTTTGAGAGCTCGAAATGTATGGATTGCGTGAAGAGAATAGTGAAAAAACCGGTAAAGTACGAGCCGGAATAGCGGACGAAGAGTTCCGTACCATTATCTAGTATGTAATGGTATTTGTATGGTATTGTTTGTTGCTCATACAACTCAGAGGACTCATCTTAATTGACGTCAACTATGTATGTATGGGAACCCCCTTTAATTTTCAATTTTATTTTTTGTAATTTTTTCTTTATTTGTGCTCCAAGTTTGCTTTTTGCCAAATTTCGTGATTCTAAGTCAACGGGAAATACCATAAAGGTTTGCTAAAAGGTTATACGACACAAGTAAAGGGAAAAATGAATAATTTAAAAATTAGGGTAACTTTGGTACTTAATAGTTTTCGCGAAAATATAAATAGCCAATATATTTTTATCATGTTGAATCAAGACCTTTTATGCATCTAATAGGGAGGCCTCAGTATCTGGTATAAATTTCAACTTGCTAGGGCCACCCGTTCCTGAGAAAATTTAGTTGAAACACGGACAGACAGACGGATAAGAGAGTCTCATAATGGTTGCTTTTTTACCTTTTGAGGCACGGAGTCCTAAAAATGAAATCCACTGATGGTCAGTGACAAAAATTTAACGGATGGTGCTTCCATGAAGACTGGTGTATTTTTAATCAGCTCATAAAGTCACTTAAAAGAGATTTTGCGATGTTAACAATTCTATAAACTGGAAAATCCCTTCTTGGCAAGACACTGAACCTAACTGAATCGCGGCTGAAGTTTATAATGTCGTATGAAACCTATGCTACTGTGACCTTCAAAAAGGTTGTCAACGCATCTGCGAACCCTCTGGGGTAGCAGATGTCCATCGGCGGCGGTATTCATGTAAGATCAGGTGAGCCGCTTGCTCGCTTAACAGCTTTTCACATAAAAAAATTACTATTATAATAAAAAAAGAGCTGCCATGAATAAAAAGAACATAGGTGTAATAATTTCTCTATTTTGCCACTAAAATCATCACACTATTGGATATTTATTTACTACCCTGGAGAGGATTGAGCAGTTACATAATTTTATTTCAATGAAAAAATCAACTAAGACATTTATAAACTGTTAATCATGTTAAAACGAAATATAAAACATAACTAAATTATTTTAGAAATTTAATAGCTTGGACTAATACAAACTTGTGACTTGTACGAATAAAATGGTAAGTTTATCATAATGAACATTTATTATTCGGCCTCTTTCACTAAGTTCTGCTAATTACCTACTAATTTCCATGAACTCGGTAATAACACCATTACTATGTTCAAGTCGTTTGTGAATTTTAAATAATGGCGGGCGCATGTTAATCGCTAAAATCTGTAACGTACACAATTATTCTTGATCAGGCTTTTAATACCATCATCATAAATGTTCGAAAAAAGCTTATTTTATACTAAAAAAGATACATGTTAAAATTTCATGTCAAAATGAAGGTTTTCAGGGTTCTGTACCCAAAGGGTAAAACGGGACCCAATTACTAACACTCCGCATTCTGTCGGTCAGTATATCCGTCTGTCACCAGGCTATATCTCATGAAATGTGATAGTTACACAATTGAAATCTTCGGGCTTTTTGCCGTTTTTATAGATAATGGTACGGAACCCTTCGTGCACGGGACTGACTCGCACTTGGCCGGTTTTTATTCGATATCATTCCGGTGTCAAGAAGAGGAATATATTTCTTACATTGGCAGCGTCAGCGGCATTTTTGTCAATCTCTTACAATGGGCGGGGATGACATGTCAAAGAATAACGCTTTTGTTTGATTAATACTTCCAATAAAAACCAAAGTAAAGAATTCACCTTAGATACTTACCATTGATCAATCAGTTGATCAACTAGTAACGTTGTGATATCACTCCGTCGTCCCGCTGTCTGTCTGTCCCTATATGCTTAGATCTTTAAAACTACGCAACGGATCTTGATGCAGTTTTTTTACTAGATAGAGTGATTCAAGGATAAATAAATGGCAATTTGTTGTCTTTGGAAGTATACGAAAGGTCAGTATTATATAGAACGTGAGAAATTTTTTTACTTTGGAGAGTTTCAAATTTTTCCTCGGTGAAAATTCCAGATAGAATCTTTAAAGGGAACATGAATAATGAACATACACATCAGCGAATTTATCGTAACGAAGTGTTAGAGTGGCGAACGAAATTCAAACTCAATTACAACTAAATCGCAAATGAGAACAAAGCGTTTTAAGATAACACGGCTAGCCGGATTCATCTGGTCCTTAATTAGTAGGATAACGGCACACGCTTCGGCATCATCCACCGTCGGTTTTAGATTAGAGGCTGTAAAATCTCTGATTCAAATTGCTCGACGGAATTCAAATGGAGTGATTCCCCTACCATTGTTTCTGACTTTCTAAATCCGAATTTCGATTTCTGGTGACTAAATTTTAAAATGTTGTAATTCACTTTTTTAATGAAACAGTACGGATTTTGTCGGGTTTCATTTTTTATCCCAACGTTCGAATAGTACCCAGCATCTATAGTTATAGGGCGAACTTAGGTGTTTGACGTTACAGTTTACTTGAACACCGTTAGGTTGAAATTTAATAATTGTAGTCCCATCCAAACTACGTAATTATTTTATTTGTCGTTTCTTTTTTTTAAACATTGCCCTTAATTTAGGATAACATTATCCTGTTTCGTAAGGACGTTTTACAAACATAAATTTCACGCGGACAAACACCCAGATGCGAAACAACTATCTGTGGTCCACACAAATAGTTGTCCCGTGTGGGAATCGCACCCACGACCCCCGACGCCGAAGCCAATACGTTGGCAATTGCGCCACGGAGTCATCAGATTATTACTGTTGATGTGTGTGTTATGATTATCATGCATATTATTGTCGTCTAACATATCTTACTTCGTCAAATGACGATCGATATCGTCAATCACTTCATTTTAAT
Organism: Iphiclides podalirius; assembly: GCA_933534255.1. Classification (NCBI taxonomy): domain Eukaryota; kingdom Metazoa; phylum Arthropoda; class Insecta; order Lepidoptera; family Papilionidae; genus Iphiclides; species Iphiclides podalirius. The sequence continues at coordinate 148,732 of OW152837.1, forward strand.
GTAGGAATTTACTTTCCCACAGGGAATTGATAGAGACGCTAATCAATTTTACACAATTTTGCACAAGCAATGCATGAATTCTTAATTCTTTTTACCTCCAACTCTGAAAAATAATCTTTAATAATAATGAATAAAAAATTTCGCTTTTATAATATTAGTACGGATGTAACACCTGTGTTTCGATCCAGAACATCGAGGTAAGGGATAAAAGCCGCACCGTCCGGAATTACGTTCTACAGTAAACTTAGCGTAGATCGTTATGAAGCTTCCTGGTGCGAGATTTATTTCGGTTTTTGCATTTCGCGCTCGTTTTGCGAAATATTTGGGAGACAATCTGCATGATTGTGCTGATTGGCTAAATAAAACCGTGGGAATTTGAATGCCAGAGGGCGATTTTTTCCAAAACTCCGCAGCGGTAGCGTTTTCTGTGTATTAGCATTTATATTGTTTGGGTTCATTGGATCCGTGAATGACTTTTAAGAGCGTTTAACCGTTTTAAGTTTCCTTAAAGATAAAATGGGAGCCTATTACTAAGACTTCGCTGTCCGACTGTCTGTCCGTCTGTCCGTCTGTCACCAGGTTGTATCTCATGAAACGTGATAGCTACACAGTTGAAATTTTCACAGATGATGTGTTTCTTTGTCGCTATAAGAAAGACAGATTAAAAAATATTTAAGTGTGGCTCCAATCCAAGAGAAACGTTTTTTTTTTTTTTGCTCTTTTTAGTGATAATGGTATTGAACCCTTCGTGCGCGGAATCCTGCTATTTTAATAGTTTTGTGAACATACTGGCGTTTTTGTTTGTTGACTGAAAATTTAAGCTCCTTTCGACATTGCCCAACGCTCGTCATTTCGGGATTAAACTTTATTAATTACCGTACTTCGTTGGGCGTTCGCAAGTAGGGACATGTAGAGTTTGGGATTTTAGGTAATAAAAAACTTTGAAAATGAAATGAAGGGGTTTAATTTTTTAAACACTAATGAGACCTTGTAAGTCTTACTCAACAGCAGACCTACTCAATAAGACTATAATTTACTCAAACTGTAAACTATTAGACTTTCCTACTTCCCCTTTTGAGACGATTGAGAAAATAATTATAACAAATATCGTGATGGACACATTTCATTTATGCAAAATTGCAATATAACTGATTCAATTGAAAACAAAAATAAGTTTTACATTATTAATGCCTTTTATATTAATTATATTTAACAATTTGAGAATACTGAATAATAAAAACATTTTGCTGCAAAATCTTTTTTCTCCTGATACAACTAAGTCAGATTTTTCTTATCAAAAAGAATCGATGGAAATACTACGTATTCTTAAAAAATCTATTCTTTCGTAAATTTTCGTTAACAGCCATTTATTGTATAATTTTAATTTACCATTGACATAGGACAGATGTCCAACGTTTACATAGGAATGGGGAGAAATATGTTTATTAGATTTCAATTTCATTAATAGTTTTGCGTCATAGAAAAACGATACAAACAGGAGCTTCTGTGAGAGTCCTTCAAAATTTTTAAATAAACTGACAGGATGTTTCACGAAATCAACGCAACAATAACAATCTGAGCTATCATAGCTCAGCCTTTGTTCAAGGTTTTGATTTTACAATTTGCAAATCTTCCTTCATATAAATTGGAAAGATGACTTAGCTATATTTTTAGTGATATAATAATTTATTCACTAGTTCATTTTCTACTTCAAATTTTTATAAATTTAATAAGAATTTTTATGCCTTCTCGTACGTTGTGTGTGTGTGTGTTCTGTTTGCCTTATCATGTAACACGGTCGATTTTGATTAACATGATGAAACCATCATAATCAACTCATTCCTTAGTTTCTCTCTATAAGGATAGATTGTACAAAATATCTTCTATCAAATTTAGGCTAAGATTATTTTTTTATATCATTTTGTAATTTTTTCCATATAATGCTTTTAATCTGTCTTCGTATTAATATTTTTTTCTCCTTCAATTAAAAAAATACTTCTGAATACGGCAGAACATACTACAGATTTTAGTCCTGTACGGTGTGTTAGGTTGGCCGCTAGGATTCAACCCTTTTTTTACGTGGGAAAAATCCTTTATGGATCGTGGTACCCACTAAAAAACCCACGTTGCACCTGTGCTGTCGCTTTTGCCGGGGACACGTGAAGACGAAAACGCAATCTTCTGCGAACCCTGAAGCGACTGTGGCCTTCTCAGGCCTCGTCTCTTCGGGTGTCGAAATACCCGGTCCAGCCAAATGGTGCACGGCACCCGTCTCAAGCCCTCCGCGGGGCAGCAGTTAGTCCCTCGTCCTTTTTTTTTGCCGTGCGGGAAACGCATACGCCTACGGTTGTGTCGGAATCGCACCGACAAAAACCCCCACGATGTCCTACCTATACGCATATCGGCAGGGCCACGGGAACGGTTTCGCACATTTCCGCGACCCTGCTAGTGATCAATTTAAACGTAAAATCAAAAGTCAACTTATGGTTAAAGCATATTACACCAATGCGAATATCTTCTCAACAGAAACTGCTTTCCGAACCGGTGGTACCTTACGAACTATATGTATAATATTTTATGTAAAATTTGACGATTCATAAGAACACGCAAGGGTCTGTTTGAATAAAGATATTTGATTGATTGATAGCGCTGGCCGGCTCAGCAGCCCCTCCCGGGGATCGACTCCCCTCTCCTTCAAAGGCGCGCTGGAACATTTAGCGTACGTTCCTACTCGGCCCATTTTTTAAGCCGGCAAGTCTCCCAGCCCTCAGCGCCGGGCCTGTTCTGTGGCTCCGCCGCTCACCACGTTTCGGCCGCGGAGGGCCGCACCGCAATACCAACACCCCTCTCTCCCCGCGGCCCCACCACCACTGCAACAACGGTGTAGCCCCGCCGAGTCGCAGAGGATAGGGAAACGAGATACCAACACTCCCCTTTCCCCGCGACTCCTCCTCGGTATTAGAAAGAAGATAGGGAGAGGGGCTCCACCTCTACCACCCTCGACCTGTCCTTTGCAACCTCCAGCACGCATCCAGAGGGGGCTCAATGAGCCCACTCGGCGCGGCCCTATCGGACCGGCCTTACTTTTAAGCTTCCAAATTTATACCTTAACGTTAGTGGCAGGTATTCGGTGAGGAATTTCTGACTCTTACCCGACGCGTTATAAAGGGAATTTTGCTTCACCTTTACCGATTGCCTTAATAATTCTGTGAATTGTTAAAATATTTCTTCAAGCTATACTCCTTCAAAAGAATTTTAGAATGTTTCATTTTTAGAAAATGTCCTTTTATCCCTGTTTTTAAGGAATGAAAAATATCATTCGAATATGACAGTAAATTTCGCGGCAAAAAAAATGTTATAATAGCTCGTCGGTAATCGGGCGGCTCCAAAACAAACGGCCGCGGTTCGTATCACGATCATTTACACACTTATTTTTTTACTTTTTTTTCGATTCCAGATCATTGCTTTTTTCCTTTTTTTTAAAGTTCTTTCTTTTGTGAAAAACACCAGTTCATATTTTCTTATTATTACGTTGGTAAGATCGAAAAATATAATGCATATTTCATTACTCAGTAATTTGTATCTAAATATAATTTCCAAAATACATGATTTACCAAAAAAAAAAACAAACTTCCTCAAGTCCTCCAGATACTATTAATAATAATGAAAAATGGAACCATAAATAGCTGAGCATAAATACCATTTCTCCAAAACTGAACAACTAAGTGAATTTTCCTTTAACATTACCGCACAAACATCGATTAAGTAATTTTGTAATTATCACTTTAACTATAAATCTCACCCTAATTTGTCGAACATACCATAACCGCAACACCCATATCAGCTAACGATCGAATGACGGTCTGTTATTGATGATGCGTCAATTAATCTTGCTCGCTTACCCGTCGATTTTTTGTGGATTTTCACCATCTATTCGGGTTACGATCAGTAACGGAATGTTGCAGTGCTTACAATACTTGAACACGAGCTAGCTGACTAGGCACTGCTTATTAATAATATCAATAACTTTGCTCGAATGTATATACGCGATTTCTAATAAAAAATAATCACGACAGTAATTATAAATCATATCATTATGTGATATTTCGATATGTATAGAAGTTTTTTTCAAATCTAATTTAGTAGCAATAATATAACAGAAACAAAATTGAAATTACAATGGATATGTCACTGAACCAGGCACAAGTCATATTAAGTACCACATATGTAATAACATCCTATAAATGTCCCACTGCTGGCCGAAGGCCTCCTCTGTACTGAGGGTATCAGAGCATAGTCCACCACGTGGCCCCACTGCGGATTGGCAGACTTCACATAATATCTTCGAAATATTTTTTGTTTCTTATTATTTTGAAAACATGCAGGTTTCCTCAAGACGTTTTCCTTCACCGTTGAGGAAGTGATAATAACAATACAGCACTTAAAAGTAACAATTACATTGGGGATCGAACTCAGGTTGCTAGAGAATATGAAATTAAAAGCGAGCGTCCGGATAATGAGCTAACACGGCCGTATTGGTATGGAAGGTTGGTTTCACTAAATCAGTGTATTTATTAACACAATATAAGGTACAATTTTAAGTACTTAGGAGTCTATACCATAAATTCATATAGCTTCGGCTTTTTTACAAAAATCTAGATAGGTTTATTCTATAGCTAAATGAAAAAAATGTGTCTCGTATATTGTACGGGACACAGAGCAACAGGCAATTTAAACTTGTAAGCATTTATGATGAACTGTTTGTCCTTAACGAGACGAAGATCATGTCTAATGTCAATTGCCTATGATACTTGTAGTTGCAAGCCCTGTGCTCGAAGTCGGTGATGAGTATTATTACCTGGGGCAGTTAATGCGGTTAGGTAAGTTCAACTTGGACGTAGAGGTCAATCGGCGAATCCAACTCGGATTGGCAGCTTTCTGGAAAATTTAAAAAATCTCCTTGTCCAATGGCCCTTAATTGTTGGATTTTGTGACAAGCAACTCTTTTTTTAACTGTAGTTTTTTCGACCATAATATTGCATGCTGTCATCGTCTTTAAATTTTTTTCGGTCATAAATAGTATACATTATGTTGGCGTTCGTTAAATAAATAAATAAAGGGCCCCGGGTAGCAGCCTCTTAGTGGCCAACGCAGTGTAATATGAAGCCCCAACAAGATAACGTGACGACCTGTGCAAATGTGCAGGATGTTGATAGATGCAGGTGGCTCAGAATCGTGCATTGTGGCAGTCCGTGGGAGGCCTCTGTTCATTCCGGTCTGTAAAAGGCTGATATGATACTGATGAAGCATTTACACCTAATGACATTAATACAGTTGTTACTTGTCACACATAAATTCGAATTTATGTGTGTCCCATTAATAGGGAGTAATGGGTCTGAAATTTGTGTTCTGAATTAATCTTTAACATTTCAAAATATATTCACCAATAATAACTTATATAAGTATGATTAAATTATTAATATTCTTGTATACACGTTTTAAACGGCGGAAGTAAATACGAATACGAAGGGAATACGGAGTAACCAACATTATATGACATTACATGATACGAAATTATCTCTATTTATATTATTTTTAGTGGTGTTTTTATTCGAATGCCTAGCTATCTCTCATAATCCATAATTCTTCATCAAAATTTATGTAACAATAAAATGGCTTACCGAACCTTACGAACCTATATATAATTTTTCATGTAAAATTTGACGATTCATAAGAAAGCGCAAGCGTGTATTTAAATAAAGATAATTTTGATTTGATTTGAAACAGTTAATAAATAACAATATTTTAATTTCACAATTCTATATATTATGTTATTATAGTACTATGACGTAAAACTCGCAGGCTGAAAGGATATTCGTGTGAAATAACTTGGTTTATATAAAAAATAACAACTTCATAAGAAATATGTGGAACTGTATCGTACAAATAATAATTGTGTGAAGCACGGTATCCCTTTGAACCTCAAAAATGCTCAAGATGGAGCAAACAGGTATCTCAAAAAGACGCCTTAATATCTTCAAGTGCAGGTCTCGAGGCTTAAGCTTCGCTCGTTTGAGTGAAGAAGTCGCTTTGAAACGAGTTGGGGACGCCTTGCTGGCATCTAGGTTTAACTTGTATTAAATAATTTGGTCGACGATACACCTCAAAGCAGTCTTTAAAAACCCTACTTGTAGTTATTTTTTTTTTTGGAAAAAATGGCCTTACTTTAGGATAACATTATCCTGTATTGTAAGGAAGTTTTACAAATATAAATTTTACGCGGACAAACACCCAGATGCGAAACAACTATCTGTGGGTCACACAAATAGTTGTCCCGTGTGGAAATCCAACCCACAACCCCCGAAGTCAAGTCGTCTAATCTCTGAATCATCATTTTGTGAATCCCTTAATTGCAAAAATTATAATTTGGCAAATGTGAAACTGTAATAATTACGGCTGGTCGTAACCCAGATGCTTTTGATCTGATCCTGATCCTTATCTTGATAAGGACGAGAACTAACTCAGTTTAACGTACATAGCACTAAATAGCTACCTCTACCTACTCTTAAAAAGCAGTGTCAAGGTGCAGGGAAAAGCAGTGTCAGAGCGTCAGTGAAACACTGCGAGTTTTTGTTATAGTTTTTACTAGCGGTCCGCCCCGCTCCGCGCGGGTGCAATGTCTTATACATGTAAACCTTCCTCTTGAATCACTTCATCCATAGATCCGTTGCGTAGTTTTAAAGATCTAAGCATACATAGAGACAGACAGACAGCGGGACGATTTTGTTTTATACTATGTAGTTATTTGTATTAAATCTATGGCATAATATCCTATTTTTTTTTTTATGGAGAAAAGGGGCAAACGAGCAGGAGGCTCACCTGATGGTAAGTGATTACCGCCGCCCATGAACACCTGCAACACCCGAGGGCTCACAAATGCGTTGCCGGCCTTTAATATATAAATCCTTTCCCCTTTAATATATCCTATATAAATATCGTAAGAAAATTCAATTAGAACATCCTTGGTTTTTTTAAAGGTAGTTTTGTACGCTAAAAAATGTTCCATTCTTGATAAAAGCACAACCCATCGGGTTCATTCGAGATATGTATCTTCCACCCGGGCGAGCATTTTATGCGACTGTACGTATGCAGATGTTCTATTAATTTCTCTGAGTACTCACGTGACACCACGGCCGATTCGGATCGCAGTCTCATTAATTAAAAAGCTTTGCGAGATACTTTTTCACGTGGAATGGCGCCTCGCATTCTTTTGTCGGTGCTTCAGTTAATGAGGCATCGTTAATCCTGTGTATTTCGTGTGTGTATGGGCGTGTATGTTGGTGGCGTGTGTTCAGTATTATTCCTAAAGAATATGTCAGCAGTTTTGTATATATTATGTATATTTAGCCGTGATATTCACCACTTAAAATATGTTAATTTTAAACGCTGAACTATCACGTGCTCAGCGCTGAAGGAAAACATCGCGAGGAAACCTGCATATTTTCGATATAGCAACAAAAAAAAGTAAATCCTCAAGGTAAATTAAATAAAAGACAATATAATAAATTTAGACAAAGCTTGTGAAACTGGTACTCGCGAACTTTGATTTTAAGTTGATGGTTACTAACAGGACACCTTAGCCGTTTATAAAAATATAATATTTGAAAACCTAATTGCTGTACCTAACCTACCTATCCTACCTAAAACCATGTCAACAAGGTTTGAACACAAAGTTGGGAAAGCATCCTCGATATTGAAGGCGTCCTAATCGTGAACTGTGTATGCATTTCTCTATTTAAATAGTACAAGGATCAAAAGCTCGAGGGTAACATTAGTTTTTTTTATGTAGAAAAGTTGGTATCAGCATGTGTTGAATTTCCTGAAACAAAAATCACCTCTTTTGTAACTTCCGTTGAGTTGTTCGATAAAACTTCCCCTCATGGTTGTTATTCTCCTGACGACCGCACCCTTTTAGTAGTTTATTTTTCGACGCAAGTTAGTTCTTTATCTTTAGAAAACTTTGAATTTTGCTTTTATACGATTTCCAGCTTTAGTAGTTATATCTTGGGATCTGTAAAATAGCGTTTATTTATTTCTGTAGCTAGATATATTTTATATTTTAGTAATTAGAATATTTCTCATGCATAATTAGAGATAGATCGTAGAACCGATAACCGATGCGATTGAAAATTTCTCAAGTAGCAATCTCGTAATAGCCATTGAAGAGTTGGACGACCCCTACTAGATGGGGTCGTCTGACTCTGCTACGGTGGTAGGGCAACGCAGCAGCCTCGGCTGTTGCACGAATGGGCATGCTCGTCCGGGTGAGTACCGCGATCTCACAGAAGACCGGCGTAAAGTGGAAGTATAATTCTTTCGCGTTTCGTCTGATGAGTGAGGTGGCCCGAGCCCAATTTTCAAAAGGTTGTCAACGCATCTGCAACCCTCGGGTGTAGCAGATGTCCATGGGCGGCGGTATTCGCTTAACATCAGGCGAACCATCTGCACGCTTGGCAGCTTTTCACATAAAAAAGATGGTTTGATAACCTATTCAAATGTGCGGTATGTCGATGCAAGCAGATGGCTCAAGATCGTGCTTTGTTGCAGTCTAAGGGGGTGGCCTGTGTTCAGCAGTGGACTAAAATAGCCAGAAATATTAACAAAAAGCTACAAATGAGATAAGAGTAATCATATGTTGTTTTTATTTATTTTTATTTGAGAAGCAAGCGAGCTGACTGTGAGGTGATAACTGCGGCCCATAGCCATTTGTACCGCACGTAGGCGTTGTCACCTTTTAATAAAGTGGGCCCGGCTACCTTACTAACCAGAAAAAACGCCGGTTTCCTGTGAGGTCGTGGTACTTATCCAGACGGACCTGCCCATTCGTGCAACAGTGAATAACTGTTGCGTGGCCCTACTATCGTTAAATATATCCTCAAACAAAGTAAAAACTTAACTTTAAGCTAAAGATATGAGCGTATGATGAATTTTGTACGGAAAATTAATTAATAGATTTATAGATTCCCTTAGATAAAATAAAAAGTAATTTTTTTTTTTCTAATAAATCTAAGGTATTATTTTAATTATAATTTTTCTCTATCGAATAAATATATTGTGTAAGAAAATTAATATTTCCCACATTCAACATTACAATGAATAAATTATGTACAAAATTATGTACATCAACTTGAAAAGTATAACATAACATTTGTGGAACCTAACATGCAGTAAAAACATATTATTATTTCAAAATATAAAAAACAGCTATAAAATTGGTGAAACCCAATGGCCTTATGATTTTATCGTCTGTGACCCAATGTAGTTTATGGGCCATCAATGCTAGTATTCAGGGACGCCATGAGGATTTAATGTTCTCGTGGTCGATCCTCATATCAAGAGGCTTCGGCTTTATATACGTACCGTAGTATCTTTTCTTTGTGTAGATATCGCTAGTAGATATGCTTATTGGTAACATTAGAAAAATAAAGCACTTTGTATTTCTGTTTGTGAAATGAAATGTGAAAATTGTATACCAGTATTTTGATAAGAATTAAAAAGTGAAGTAACTGCCTAGAAATGTCCCACTGCTGGGCAAAGGCCTCCTCTGTAAAGAAATTATCATGGCGCTACGCAACCCCACTGCGGATTGGTGGTATTCACATGTGTTCGAAATATTTTTTTTGGTTTCATTATTCGAAAATATTTAGGTTTCCTGAGGGTGTTTTCCATCACCGCCGTAATAATTCTTTTTTTTTTACGCGACTAGTTGTCAAACGAGCATACGGTTCATCCGATGTTAAGTGAATATACCCATAGACATCTGCCACACCCGAGATGCGTTGACAACCTTTTGAAAATTGGGCTCCGCCTACCTCACTCACCAGACGAAACGCGAAAGTATTTGTCATACTTCCACTTTACGCTGATCTTCTGTGAGGTCATGGTACTTACTCGGACGGGTCTACCCATTTGTGCAACAGTCGAGGCAGCTGCATGGCCCTAACACCGTAAAAATTCAGCAATCAAAACTTAGATGCTGACACTGGAAATCGAACTCAGGTTGCTCGAGTAAATGTAATTAAAGGCGAGCGCCCGGACACCGTGCTATCACGGCTCTATATGGTATAATATTTTGATAACTACTTATAAAATAATTTGCATTTTTTTTTACAAAAAATCTGTTAGCGCTTAGAGATCTGCGAGCTATTTGCGTATATTAATCATATGAATTGCAAAAAAGCTTTTAAAACTACTGGAGTTCCGTCCTTAAGCCGTAAGTCGTACTTGTCTAATGCCCGGTTCCTATATTCAACGAACGGCCGTTAGTTACGTAGCTTCTTAACTTTTATAACGACTTGTAGATAAAAGGCGTGTACGCCCGGTTCCTATATTAATAAAACGAGGCGTTTTCCTTACGAGCCTTTGCAATACCTACGGAGAGTACTCACTCTAGTAACTCTACTAGCGTTCCTTTAATCTACAAGTCGTTTTGAAAGTAGGAACCGGGCGTAAGTGAAGTGTCTGCTTTGGGATTGCAGAACGTTTCTTACCTGAGTATCTGTTGGTAGAAATACATTAAAGTTGGTCTTTTTCCCTATATTATTTTAACTATTTCATATGTAATGAAAATCTCTACAACGTAGCATTGCAATATGAGTACGACTAAAGGAGGCGTCAATATCTAAGCGGATGAATAATATTTACTTATTATTATCTTTAATCAAATACTCAATACAAAAGCCTTAAGCTTTAAACATTTTAATTAAAGATTAAAGATACAGTCAAAGTTTCATATGACTAATTGTATTGTTGTGGTGTGTATTAATTCGAATGCACTTTCGATCAGAGACTGAAATTATTTCGACTGAATTCGATATCAGGAAGGGCCGAGAACCGAGTAAGACCACGTTTTGAAGCATCCATCGCCACTTCCAAGCAACGTGCAGACGAGGTATCTCTAGAGATAAGAAGGCTGAAGGACCAACGAGTTGATCATGATTATGATGGTAAAAAGGAAAAAAATATAAAAATCTAAATTATTCTTCTTCAATTTTCTTCCTAATACTTTGCTTCATATATACCATGCTCAATTGCAGCCGCATGTCATGCATCAACATTTCAAAGCAGCGTGAAGACGAGGTATCTCTAGAGATAAGAAGGCTGAAGGACCAACGAGTTCATCATGATTATGATGGTAAAGAGAACCATGAAAACTAAAATATAAAATTCTGAAATCATTCTTCTTTAATTTTCTACCTGATACTTATCTCATCATTTGGTGCTGAATAGCCGCCACATGTCATCTGAAATCAACACTATTCATAGCACTAACAGCTGCGGCAACAGCATGCTATAAGCATTTCTTCAAGTAAGTAGTCTGAAGGCCTTTCTTTTACATTTGACCTGACAACTAAAATTCTTTTCTTTTTTCTTGTTAAAAAAGTTGCCCTCACAAGTTGTTAGGACGTTTTACATACATAAACTTCACGTGGACAAGCACCCGAAACAATTATCTGTGGGTCACAGAAATAATTGTACCGTGTCGGAATCGAATACACGCTCCGGCACCGAAGCCAATGCCTTAGCAACTGTGCCAGGGGGTCATCGTGAGGGTTGATGATGTTAGAACTAAACGTTGCTCGTATACGTTGCAACAAAGATGTAAATTGCCATTATATTTATAAACTTACAACCTTGTTTAAAATAAAAATAATAAACATTCGCATTTACTTTTTAAAAATTTAATATGAAAATATTAGACATTTTTTAGAATTTCAGAATTGCTTTTTTTTTGGCTGGATGAGCCACTGTTGGCCTTAGGGGCCTTTACATATCCGACGGACTTGAGGGGGCCGGGCGCTCGAGGCGCCTAGCCTGAACCTCGCGTATTTATTATTACGCGTTATGGTGACTAAGCTCGAGGGCTCCCGAAGGAACCTCGGCTCGGGCCGACACGCTATTAGTTTCACCGGTTTGGGTGGCCGCCAAGCTCTTAGGGCGCTTTGGCGGACGCTCCATGGAGTGATCAGGCTCAAGGGTCCCCGAGAGGGGACTTCGGCTTGGGCTGTCACTCAGCACGCGTTTAGGATTCCGATTCGAGGGTGCCCGAGAGGGCCGGACCTCGGCTCGATCGGTAGCTGTTAACTAACTGGGGGGATCTCTAGAGATATCGTTACTACCACTTCGTAAAGCGTTGGCGCTGGGATAAGAAGTGGCGGAAGAAACTCCAGCAACGCTTCTATCATTAATAGGGGAGAACCTGCCAGGTACGTGGCGGAACCTAGTATATGTTTGCCGCACTCGCCGGCGAGTGCGGTGTGTGTTGGTGTGTTTACGTAATTTATTGATCCTTTCGATGGCGATAGTCGTCTCATCGTCAGGGAGGTCGAGAACGTGTCGCGGTCTACGGTGAGTGCGGCGGAACGTACCTAGCGGCGTGGGTCTGGAGGAGGCGGCTCCTACGATTAACAGGTTGGGGTGCACGGCGGCGGAATCAAAGTATCGGCGCGACGCCGACTTCAGGAATTGAGCGATGGTGGGCAACTCTAAATCGACATGAAGGTCAATATTGCGCATGAACCAGGGTGCTTCCGTGGCTCTGCGCATAAACCGATTTTGGATGACCTGAAGACGGTGTATTTGTTTCGGGGCGATATGTGCGAATACCGGACTCGCGTATGTCATAATAGGGCGAACTACTGCCTTATATAAGGTCACCTTGTTCCGAAGGGACATTTTAGAATTTTTGTTGAGGAGCGGATGGAGGCGCCTGAGTACGAAGGCCGCCCGGTTCCTGACCCGAGTCACGTGCTGGTTGAATTTAAATTGGGAGTCGAGGACGACACCTAAGTATTTGACTTTGTTCACCCATGGTACCGGACTATCCATGAGCTTAACGGGAGGTGGTGGGTTAGTTAAATTTTTATGTGAGAAAAGGACGGCCGCGCTTCTAGCGGGATTGATCTCGATCCTCCAATGCCGAAACCAGTCACCGATGGTAATGGCTGGGGTTTGAAGGCGTCGATGGATCGTTTCGGGTGTTCTGCCTGTAGTATAGAGACAGGTGTCGTCAGCAAAGAGGGCAAATTCTACATCTTTGACACGCGGTATGTCATTGGTGTAGATCGTAAATAGGACTGGGCCCAACACTGACCCTTGGGGCACCCCGGCTCGAACGGGATGCGTTGACGAATGCACGCCCTCGACGCGATAGCGAAAGGTCCGATTACTCAGGAAGTCTCGTATTATGCATACGAGACGGTCGGGCACTCCGTACCCGTATAACTTGTATACGAGCCCGTTGTGCCAGACTTTGTCGAACGCCTTTGCTACGTCCAGGAAGAGTGCTCCGGTGTTGAGCCCGCGTTGTCGTTTGGCTAGAATGTGCTCCGTGAAGCGGTGCACTTGGTGGGTACATGAATGTTTGGCTCTGAATCCAAACTGTTCTGGGATGGGGAGGCCTTTAGGGTCCATAAGGGATCTTAGGCGGGCTAATATTAGTCTTTCAAAGATCTTCCCAAAAGTTTTGAGAAGACTTATTGGATGATAAGAGGTTGGGAGAGTGGCGGGTTTGGAGGGTTTGAGGAACCCTATGACATCAGCTTCTTTCCATTCGGACGGGAAGAAGCCTTCCGTTAAGGCCGCGTTGTATATTATAACTAGGATCTGAAGGATGCTAGCAGGAAGGAGTTTGGTCACCTTATTGGTGATGCCGTCTGAGCCAGGCACATTGCGTGGGCGTAGTTTTTTTATGGTCTCTACTAGTTCTAGGCACGTGACCGGGGGAACGGGATCGCGAAGTGGCTCTAAAGCTTTCCTTTCAACCTCTTCGTTCACCTTGTGCAGGTGTTCTGGGTTGACCGGAAGCAGACTAGGGGCGCATTGGGACTCTAGACTGTCAGCTAGGCATTCGGCTTTCTCTTCGTCCAGCATTGCTGGCGTTCCTATCGGGTGGATTCAGAATTACCTATGATTTCTTTTCTTAGACATTTATGTAATTACTAAACTAAACATTTAACAATTATTTTTTACCGAAAAAATCTACTTATTATATTTCATTAAATTACGAAGAATTAATATTAATTTATTAGAATTATATGTCGGCGACTCCTAATACAAATACCGGAAGCCGTAGAATTGGAAGGCCCCCCTCTAGGTGGATCGACGACATCGTAAGAGTCGCGGGCAAGCGGTGGATGCAAATGGGAAAGTATCGTTCGTTGTGGCATTCTAAGGGCCTCCCCCTTATCGTAATCTTAACGTCTTTTATCTACATTGCTTTGAGCATTTGAAGCAACGCTTGGCGCATCTATTGTTATAAGTTAAGATTTTCGTCGGTGTGGCAATCAGCCGTTTAGCCCGCGAATGCCGAAGTCGTGGGTCCTATTCCCACAGCGGCGACAATCTTTTCATACTTTTTCTACATGTTTTAATCCGCCTTTTTATATTCACTCTAGGGGCAGGGACCATAAGACCTCACAAATTTGGGGTGCTCTATGATGTTTTTTTTAATTCAAAACTGGCTAGCACTTGACTGCCATCCCACTTAATGGTTAGTAGCGATGCAGCCGTTGACGGTAAGCGCGTTAGCTCAGTAGAAACCTATTCACACTTGCCTTGAAGACGACTCCGTTGCATACCGATTTAACAGATGCTGGTTGTGTCAATCCCCATAAGCGAAGAACAGCGCTTATTACGCACGCCATAAAAATGTATGAAAGTACGAGTACCGCACAAACTATTTTCATTTCATGTCGTTCATTGCAGACAGAATTGCACCACATCGTCGGAGTCATGTGAAAAAATTTAATAAAACAATCTGAAAAGTTTTTGCACATAAAATGCTCATCCATACGGAAACTGCATATCCAAAATTAATACGGCCATGTTTTTGCGATGCTAGTTCCAGCTGAATTTTCCGTATTTTTGTTGAGTTAGTTTATTTAATTACATTTCTTTCAACCAAAACCGAGTTTCACGTATACTTACGATAAAAGCTTAACATTTATGTAGAGACTAGCTGACGACTTCGTCCGCGTGGTAACATTCTTACTAACTTCGAATGCCATATTTATTTATATCTAATCAACAGCCTAAAATATAAGTTTTATGCTTCTTGTTCTGAAAATGACTATACTTTCATAAAACTTTTCATCTCCCTTTTCAACCCTCTTTTCCAATTAAAAAATAGCCTATGTCCTTCCTCAGGTTCTAGACTATCTGTGTACCAAATTTCATTTAAATCGGTTCAGTAGTGTTGGCGTGAAAGCGAGGCAGACAGACAGAGTTACTTTCGCATTTATAATATTAGTATGGAAGTACGGATATTGATATGATGAAAGAATAACTTGAATATAATCTCAGTGCTGAAATTTATGATATATGTGGAACCAATTCATACAGCATCATTTAATAAGGAAATCCTTAGCTCCTGGTGGAGGAGAGTCGATAAGTAAAAAAATAAACCTCGTTCACACGCACAGTACTTACAGAGTACCTATGGAATAGACAAAAGAATAAAATAAACGCTAATAATTTTCCCTTGGATCATCTTTGCAACACCCAAGATCTCCGAAACAGCTCTGAATCTTTCTTTAGTACACTTTTCTTATTTTGACTCAAAGCTCCCTATACAATATTAGTTATATTAATATACAATTTAATTGCATGTAAAATAATTTATTTATTAATACAATAATAAAGGATCTAATGGGACTATTTTAATTTTATGATAAATTATTAATACAAAGGGCACCAACGACATGCAATTTAAAAAACAAAAATACCGCGTTGTAGCAATGCTATTTAAATTTTTCAAAAAAGGAAAAATATATCGAAATTAAAAAAGTATCATACAAATTAAAAACAATAATTAAACAAATTAAAACGACACAGCTTTATTTATTTTTCGTTTGTGTGTTAATACAAAATCAATATATTTTGAAAAATATTTTAGGATAATAATTATTCTAAGAGGTAAGAGTATCACGGTAAGAGTCTTGAACTTAAAAAGTAATTTCAACATACACTTATCTTACTGAGAACATTCCAACGGATACAGGGTATTTTATCTTATTTACTCTCATTTTCATATCATCAAAAGTATGGCGTGTAACAAGCACATAAATTCATGGCATGGTATAATATCAAAGCCATAAAACAAGCGACTGACCTCGACATTGGACCTCTTGAAATGCCTGTATTCATGAGACTATAATTTTACGTGTTCTTATAATCAAGAAAGTGGTTTCAATTATTCAGTCCATCAACATTTGTGATTTTTATTTCGCTGTTATTCTGATGACACCGTGGCGCAGAAGCTAAGGTATTGGATTCGGCGTCGAGGGTCGTGGGTTCGATCCCCACACGGGACAACTATTTGTGTGACCCACAGATAGTTGTTTCGCATCTCACTGTTTTGCTAGAAGTTAGTCTCATCTTTCATGTCTAACTTACAGTGCGGAAATATTGTTAACTGGAACTTCTCTTAGTTAACAAGCCTATTAAGTGCAGAAGCGTGGAAAAAAATGCAAATCTAATCGGTCTTTATAATTAGCACACTCGCTGCTAGATTAGTTTGATTAAAATCATCCATCTAAACTCAGCTGTTTCACATTTTGTTTGTTCTAAATACCGGCCAAGTACTAGTTGGACAGGCGCACGAAGGGTTCCATATCATAAACTCTAAAAAGGGAAAAAATCATGTCTGTTGTATGGGAATTCCTTTAATATGTTTTATTACGTTTTTTGGTATTTTTTGTTATAGCGGCAACAGAAATACTTCATCTGTGAAAATTTCACGTATCTACTTTCACGGTTCATAAAAAATAGCCTGGTGCCAGACAGACGGCGGAGTTATAGGGTCCCGTTTTACCCTTCGGGTACGGAACCCTAAAAACCACTTGGTCATTTATGAGCAGCTGAATAATCACGATAGAGAATTCTTGAATTTATTAACCGACTTCAAAAAGAAGGAGGTTCTATGTTCGACTGTATGTATTTTTTTTTATGTATGTTCACCGATATCTCCGCCATTTAGGAACCGATTGTCATGAACTACCTATTTCATAAATGCATCTAAGAACAGCTTGTGAGTAAACCAAGTTTCTTTACAAGAAATCACAAATCTGAGCTAAAGTCTAAACGCTTAGGCTCGCGTTTGTATCAAGAGCTTGTTTGGAGGCAGGTATGTACAGGAATGCCTTGTAGCATTCTAGGTTAAGCTAGCTTGATGTAAATTCCTTCGGAGTAAAATAATTAACTTTCTGAGATGTTTTGAAGCGTATTATTTAGATTTTTTTTTCTTTGAATGCTCTTAATTTGTTTTATATAAATTTAAGTAAAGTAAAACAGCCTACACAAGTCCCATTGCTGGGCAAATGCCTGCTCCGTATAGCAGTTATTAGGGCATAGTCCACCACGCGTCCCCACTACGACTTTGGCAGCTTCGTCTTCGAAACATTTTCTTTCGTTATTATTTTTTATATTTGCACGAATCTTTCCTTTAACGCTAACGTGATGATTCAGCACTTAAAATTACCAATTTCATGCAAGTTGTTCGAGTATATTGAATTAAAAGGCAGTCCCGGACAAAGAGCTATCAGGGCTCGAAACATAGTCAATGTACGCTTTAAAATGGCTGATATGAATCTTTGGAAACATTAATGAAAACTGACATACACTGGCATATCAACTAACATTACATAGCAAGCTAACAACAAAATGAATTCCTTTAGTAGGAGACACAATTTATAATTGACTCGGGAGTTGAGAACCTTCGTAACTTTAAATTTACTAAAATGCTAAACCGACAAAATCAAAGGCTTTCTATAATACTTTAGAATCCTAGTTAGTATCCATTTGAAATATATTTTTATACGCATTTTTATTTTACAGATAAACTGGAAGAGATGGCTGGGATAGCTATTATCTTTTTCACTTCAGTTTCGGCTTTGAGAGCAGGTTAGTAAATATTTATAATTTTTTTTTACAAATCATTTTGACACACATATTATTTACAATTTTACATATATATTATTTACAATGACTGATTGTAAATAATATATAGAACCATATGATTAACGTGCTTACATAAAACAATTTTACGGATTTTATCACTTTTTTATCACGTTTTGATTTCAAATCCCCAATGTTTGAGTCATACTAAAGCTACGAGTTCCTTTTGTGTAGATCGGAATAAAATCAATAATAAAATGAAATGGCGGTAGTACGGACTTACTCTGACTTTAGGACACAAAACTAATAAGTATTTTCCGTAGCCGTGAACGCCGTAAAGTGTTCAAAACGTTGGCATTTTTATGTAAAAAAAAAAACCCGAAAGAGCCTGTAAAATATTTCTGTTTCATCATATATAGTTTTAGTATAAATAAGTATAAGAAATGAATTTAAGGTTATAAAGGTTTGATGGAATGTTTTGATACGTGATAACTCATTTTAACTGTTCATAAAAACATCTTACGATACGTCTAATTGTCTCCATTTGGCTACTGAAAGAACTAGATTAGAACTTATTTATTTTTTATTTATTTTTTTTATTTAATAAGTTTTAAAATATAATGTGTAATGTATTTTAATCTCCATATATTATATTTATTTATATACTTTATTTTATTTTATCTTTATTGCCAACCTTCAATAAAACAAGATAATAAAAGGCGGACTTAATGCCCAAAATCAATTTCTACCAGTCAACCCAGGAAGTGGTGAGAGTTTATGGTAGGTGCAGCAAAAGATGCAAGAATAATAAAATTTTAATTAAAGAGAATATGTATGAAAATAATATTATAATTGGATACAAATCACTTAACTAACTTTTTAAGAATGCTGCACCCACAGAGGAGTGTGATATGAAGCATACTTAAATGCAGTATATAGAATAAGCGTTAAAGTTGGTTTCTTAATTACGTTACATTTGCATATCGGCCTCCCTACAGCTATATGTATGGCGTTTCAATTTTGCAAAGCCACCTTAAGTTTTAATGAAACCTCGAAATTAATTTGGAATTAAGTTATCAACGTCGAAATAAGTTCTTGTCGATTCCAAATATCATGATCCTTCTAATAAGCTTAGTTTTTGTTAATCTTTCTTTAATTAAAAACGCTGTTATTCTTCTAATTTTTTTATTTTTTTTATATGAGCTTCATGAAATAATTGGTTTGATAAGTATATACTTAGAACTTTCAAGAACGTTGTTATATCTTTAAAATAAATAAGTCACGCAAGGATGATGAGGACATGATGATTTGGCATTCCCCTTCACGTATATTGAAGTACACAGTTTTCCATTCCGTTTGTCTTCAGATATAAATGGTGCAGTATTTGATAAATTAAATAATAAACCCGTTTTATTTATAAATATTAATTAATTTTTGCTTCAATGTATTTTCGTAGAACTTCCTCTCAGTTATACCCTATGTATGCAGGTGACATTTACTGTTAAATTGTGCCTAGATAGCTTTGAAAACCGCAGTGTGGTTTTTAAAAATTTTTTCGACAACTTGCAAAATAGTTCACATTTAAAATTTCATCTTGAGCGCAGAGACTGACACTAAAATAAAACCAACTATAAATTCTATGACTGTTTATATTATCCACATTTTTATAATTATCTAGTAAATGCAACTACTAGATAGTTATATCTATATTAGCATTGGCTTGTAAAACGCAGCTGTAAGATTACGAGTTTATATAAAACTTCAAAATAAACATTTGAGTTTTTATCTTTCGATTCAAAGGCCAAATGTATGTATCCTCCTATCAACAATTAAAAAAAAAACTGTTACAAAACGTTAAAACGTATCAAAAGCGTGTAATTTTGAGTTTGTTTTTCCCAGCTGTCTCCTCGCGGTATCTGTTTGTGAATAGTTTGCCTTCGGGCGAATAGTATAAAAAAGGTAACGGAATGAAACTGGGAGTAAATACACGCTCCCGTGTTTACATATAGCATGGACTGTCCAGCTCATTAAAATGTCTTTTACCTATCTTTTTCATATAAATGTACATTGCGGCTGGATTACTGCATAAATTTAAATGGATTACTCTTCAGCTAGAGAATATCATGCTGGATTACAAGATAGTTTCACGTACATAAAGATAACTGATAAATATTTAAGTAGTACCGACGTTGTTTACTTCAGGGAAACTATAATTTGCGTCCTGCGCTGGAATCGAATCCCCGACAGCGTCTGCGTAGCGTCTGATTCCTTATCAAATACGCTAGAGATCTAATTCATTATTATTATAATTATGTAAAACAAGAATTTTGTTGCAAACTAGCTTTGCCGGCGACTTCGTCCGCATGGAATTATACTAATATATATTGTTAGAGGAATAGTGAGACGTCACCATGGAGGGAAGTGTGCGGTACCGTTAACTTGTTTTAAGAAGAAAACCTCTGCCCGATGGAAAATGTCGAACTGCTTATGCTCTGATTTTGAATTGGATAAAATGGAGTCTCATGTAATTTTCTTACAGAATTAGTAAGAACTTGAATTGTTTTGGTTTTTGTAATTGATTTTGCTTTATTGAGACATAAAACTGTCATAGTTTGTGTTTATTGTTTCTTTTAATTACATATCACCTCTGGTTCCTAACATCAGAAATGGGGTTCGCTTCCTCACGCGACCATATTAGCTTTGCATTAATGAATAATTAAAGTTTTTTTTGTTTCTTTCTCTTCTCGCGATTCAAAAGCGAGATTATTTCGCTTTCCTTCCTGTTACGCCAGTAGCGTAAAATGAGTGTCATTGTGTGGTTAAAGTTTAAGATCGAAATTCTGGTGAGTACGTTCCAGTTATTTTTGTATTATTAAACAGTGAACAGAAGGTTTATTGCTAAACAGTGAATAGAAAGTTTTCTAATATCTTTATTTCTAAAACGGTTACTGTTCCATTTTGTTATTTTCTCGTGACTACTACTATTTTTACAATATTTTGATTTAAAATACACCTTATGTGAGAAAGTCTGTTGAAAAACATGCCAAATAAAAAGCGAAAATGTAAAGCCGCTGACGAAATCGCAGTTCGAATTCTAGACAACGTGACTCGCGTGAATATATGAATAAAAATAAAATATAATTTCTAAAATAAAAGTAACATAAGTTAATCATTATTACATCAGCTATCAGCCCCAGTAAAAGTCCTGTCAAAATCTGTCCAGCCGTTTCAGAGATTAGCCGGAACAAACGGAGAGACAAAAATTGTAAAAAAAATGTTATTTTAGTATATGTACCGTGTATACATCCATATGCACTTAATAAAAAGCGGTTATCAAATAAATAAATAATGGTTTTTTTTGTGTCCAAACTGGTTCACTGAATTAATGATGTGCAAATTCATCAAATATTTTTACTTGTTTGTCATTTAATTATTTGTAATTGTGTTTTCTGTCCTATTATTAATGTCTTACTTTTACATACACATATATTTTATTATTATTTTAATATTCTGTTACAATCTCTTCTTATTTTTTCAACATTCTTTTTTATTCTTCGTCTTATTTTTTCAACATTTTTTTATGATTTTATGATTGACTGACAACCTTTTAGCGAACTTACCATATTTGCACACCCTACAAAATGGGTAGAATATAGCGATAATTTCTGTACTTTACACCTTATGCCTAACTTATATTTCGCAAGTAAATAATTTTTATAATTAATATTGAATATTACAAACAGACACTCCAATTTTTTTTATCTGTATGTATAGATTTCAATTGGTGCATTTTCAAAGCAATACTCTCCCTGGATTCGATAAATTCGATAATGAATTGATTTTCCGACATATTTCGATCACATTGTGTCTCATCATCATCCTCCTGCCATTATCTCACCTAAGAGGGTCGGCATACAATGTGAATCATGTATTGACCTAATTTAATGTCGTAACATAAATAAATTAGGTGTTTTACGACCAGTCTGTCTGACGTTAAACCTTGTTGGGAACAAACACTTGTATCCGAAAACAACTATATTATAGAACTATATGTGGCTCTGTATTATTTAACTGTATGTGGCTCTAACTATATGTGGCCCATACAAATTCTTGTTTCGGACTTGAATCCATGACTTCCGGCGAGGAAGTCGAACCGTAATTTAGATAATTGCGCTTTCGTGCCATAGTGATGTTTCGAGCTTTTTTTTTTTTTTTTTTTTTTTTTTTTTTTAAACACTGCCCTTACTTTAGGATAATATTATCCTGTGTTGTAAAGGACATTTTACAAACATAAATTTCACGCGGACAAACACCCAGATGCGAAACAACTATCTGTGGGTCACACAAATAGTTGTCCCGTGTGGGAATCGAACCCACGACCCCCGACGCCGAAGCCAATACCTTGGCAACTGCGCCACGGAGTCATCAAAATGGCTTTTTTCGTCAACATTTTTAAATACCTCAAAATTTATTTTGTACTCTACTTATTTGTATCATATAATTTACAGATATTTTAAACAGAACCGTATTGTAGAAATTGCCGAACTTGATAACTCTTCCATAGCAAGAGTAGGACTCGACACGACAAGAAGAAAGAGTACCATTTTGCTTT
This sequence comes from Iphiclides podalirius, assembly GCA_933534255.1. Taxonomy (NCBI): domain Eukaryota; kingdom Metazoa; phylum Arthropoda; class Insecta; order Lepidoptera; family Papilionidae; genus Iphiclides; species Iphiclides podalirius. The sequence continues at coordinate 171,299 of OW152837.1, forward strand.
GAGTTGATAATTTTCTTTAAATATTCCACCAGCAAGCATGACATCAGCCTTTCGATTACTTTGTATAAATTATATGAATTTCCTGCATACATGAAAGCGAATATGAAAGCGAAACGTTTTCCCTTTGAAACCCAAAATGTATTTTTTTAAGTGAAGGCATAGCTTTATCCGAGGAAAGGATATTAAAAAAACCAACCCGCGTATAGCACGGAGCCGTCACGAGTAACTTCGATGATTGTGTACTGACTCTACTTTTGCATTCATTAAAATGAACAGATGCAGCAAATACGAGCTTCCTGTAGATTTTAATATGTATGGATAACATTCATGAGATAAAAAACGAACACGAAGTAAACGTACATATTTTATAAACGCAACATTTAGGTTTTTCGCGTTTAATTATGACTCACTTTAAAACGTGGTTTCGAGTAAATGACACAATACACATTTCAAATGTTTATTATTGCAGTAAATGCAGTATGCATTGCCTTTTTATTACAGTTAATTACATTAATAATATTAACTATAATTAGACTGTATTTTAACTATACAGGGTGGCTTTTCTAAGTGTATCCACTTTTTAGACTTTTACTCATTCCGCTTCGTGCTTCCACACGGAACGGACGTTAATCTGAGCCGGAGGGCCCATGCCAACCGACCCGGAAGCCATCTTGCAACCGTTGTTGCTAATATCATTTCTTTTATCTCTTGGTGTGCACTGCTTGCCACATCGTTGTCGTGTTTCGCGGTCTACGGTTAGGGAAGTCTCAAGCAAGAAGAAAGAAGAAACATTATAGAAGACAGAAAAAACATTATAGAGAAGAAGAAGAAACTTTGCCCGACTTCCGAGCGGATAGTGTTAGTGTAGTGTTGTGCTCGTAGGCAGGTTCCTGTCCGTAAGTAGAATTCTACACACATTCTCGTCTCAGAGTCGGCATTGTAATTTTTACCTGTGTGCTTGTTGCATTAGGCGACAGCTAGGTACTCACCCTAGCGCACCTAAAGCGCAGGCGATTAAAGGTTAATTTTAGGCACACACCTCCCTGCCGCAAGGTGGGGAGGCCTATTTAGAAAACCACACGCCGGCGGGGCGCAAGCCCCAAAGGCTCAAGCGTCGACATGGGTTCCCTCATAGAGGAATTCCTGCGTCAAGAATGCCCTGAATTATGGGTTAAATATTTAAAATTCGCGAGGGAACGACGCATCGTCGTCGAATTTTCTAGCGACAGTCCGGCTTCACCGGCTGCCGTCTCGCCGCCATCTCCGGTGCCCTCTGCGCCAGTTATTGTGTCGCCCTCTGCGACAACCGAAACACCCGTCGCGTCGACCTCCGCCGCCGCGATCAAACCTAACGCGCCTTCCGCGCAATCAAACTCGGCCCCCTTCCGCGCTGTCGTTCCCGACTCACAATCGGACGGCGGCTCAGACATGGAGGTCGAAACGACCCCCCGCTAACAACGCGAACGCCGACGGCTTCATCGTCGTCAAATCGCGAAAAAAGGGCAAGAAACGCCCCGCTACCGACAGCGACCCCGAAAGCGAGGCCGCCCCGTCAAACCGTCCCACCGCGACGCCCGCCAAAAAGGCAGCCGCGTCTGCCCAGTCGGAACCGACATTCGCCTCTGAGCGAAAAATCAAGCCACCGCCGTCAATAATAATACAAGATAAGGCAAAGTGGCACCAGGTTTGTTCGTGGTTTGAACGCCACAACATCCGAGACCCCCGGTCCAAGAATACGCATATGGGTATCCGCGTATACCTCGATTCTTCGGACGACTTCCGTCGCGTAACTAAGTACTTGCGCGAAGCTAAGGTAGGTTTCCACACCTACTCACTACCCGAAGAGCGTAAACTTCGGGTCGTAATTAAGGGCGTCCCAAAAGAGTCGGATGTCGATATGGCTAAGGTCGACATCCGCACTCAGGGATACCCGGTTCACGCCGTGCGTCGTCTCAGGCACCCTCGCACCCGTGTCCCTATGGACATGGTCATGGTGGAACTTGACCCTACCCCGGAAGGTAAGGCCATTTTCAACCTTAAGAGGGTCTGTGGGCTCAGTGACTTAGTCATCGAGCCTCCACGTAAATCAGGTGTTGTGGCACAGTGCCACAACTGTCAACATTTTGGCCACACGGCCAATAACTGCTTCGCTCACCCAAGGTGCGTCAAATGCACCGGTGACCACGGCACAACTGAGTGCACGAGGCCGAAAGATTGCGCAGATCCACCGGACTGCGTAAACTGTAACGCCACCGGCCACCCGGCTAGCTACAGAGGCTGCGCTAAGGCCCCGAAAACTCCCGCGAGGAAATCTCCCGCGAAATCGACGTTGCCCAAACCCGCGCCCGTTAGATTCATTCCCGCGCCCGTACCCGTCGTAAACGCCTGGGCGAAACCCCAGGTGGCCGCGCAGGTAACCGCGCCGATAATCCCGGTCGCCTCACGACCGATTGCGCAACAGCTGCCCGCCTCTCGAACGGCGCCACGGCCGCAGGTGCAGCCAATTCCGTCAGTTTTCGCGGAAAACAAGGACGACCCATTCGCGCAAATAGCTAACATCTGCAGCTTATTAGATAGAATCAATAGGCAGGAACTCGCCATAAAACCGCGCTCTGCCGCGTCGTTAATTAGGCCCATAAAAACACCTTAATGGGAAGTACAACCGCAGGTAGAACAAAACCTCGGGCTCTGGTTGTTTCGTATTTCAACGCAAACGGCATAAAGGGTCAAAGGGATGAAATCGCGGAATTCCTTCGCGATTATAACGTAGATATTTTCCTAGTGCAAGAGACATTCTTGAAACCTAGTGTACGCGATCCCAGAATCGCAAATTACAATATTGTCCGCCACGACCGGTTAGCAAACCGTCTGGGAGGCACACTTATTTATTATAAACGGTCCTTGCACTGTTGCCCGCTCGACATTCCAGAGCTAAGTCAAATAGAGGCATCCGCGTGTAGGTTAGCGCTCACCGGCCACAGGCCGCTTGTACTAGTCTCAGCCTACCTCTCGGGGAATAGAACCCTCCTTCAAAGCGACCTAGATACGCTTCTTAACTTAGGCCCTTCCGTGATAATTGCAGGAGATCTAAACTGCAAACACGGCTCATGGGACATCAACAGCATCCCAAACAACAACGGAAAGCATCTCTTTAGTTTATCCGATAACCTAAATTTCAGTATAGTCGCTCCCGCAACTCCCACTAGGTATCCTTCGGTGGACAACTACCAGCACGCGTCACCGAGTGTCCTAGACATAATGTTATTCAGGGAGGTCTCGCTCGACATCGAGTCGATAGAGACAATCCATGAACTAGACTCAGACCACGCGCCCGTCCTGTGTAAACTGGGCCAGAACGCCGGCGCGGTCCCTCCGACCAAATCCGTAGTGGACTGGCATCGTCTTGAGGTTAAACTCAAGGCCTTGGATCCCCAGGACTTAATAGACTTACCCGAGACGATAGCTACGTTCGATGACGCAAATCGAGCGATAGCGAGTCACCGCGAAACTATTACTTCCGCAGTCGCAGACTCGGAACGGACGGTGAAACTGTCGGGCGACCGACGGTTTAACTTTCCGCCCGACCTGCGACTGCTAATTAGACAGAAAAATGCAGCCAAACGCGCCTTCGACCGATACCGATCGGAATCGAACCGACCGAACCCTACTTCGACGCCTTCAGCTAGAAGTCAAAGATCGTGTATCGGAACACCGACACACAACATGGGACACTCTCCTAGAGGACATCGAGCCATCGCACACCGCCTACTGGCGGTTGGCCCGCAGTCTGAAAGCAGACCCCCGCGAATCTCTACCGCCGTTAGTTAGACCTAATAGCGCTTCAGTAGCCCTAAATGACTCCGAAAAAGCCGAATGCCTTGCGGACAACTTGGAGCAGCAATGTACGCCATCGCGCGAACAACCCGATTCAGTCCACCTAACGGAGGTGGACCGCGTAATCGAGACTAGGGCTGCGCTTCCACCGGAAGGCGAACCTCTAAATTCGGTGACCCCCGAAGAGGTGCAAGATATTATTAAAAATTTAAAACAAAAATCCGCCCCGGCCCAGATAACATAAGTAATAAGATTCTCAAAGCTCTCCCTGGGCCGCTTATCTGTTTACTGGCGACCATTTTCAATACCCTTCTCTCCAGTTGCTCCTTTCCGGACGACTGGAAGCAAGCCATGGTTATCGGCATTCGCAAGCCGAATAAACCTGCCAACCAGCCCTCTAGCTAGCCTCCTCAGTTGCCTGGGGAAGCTCTACGAGCGGCTTTTGTTAAACAGGCTCAAAGAGCACGTGTTTTCCAACGGCCTTGTCGATCAGTTATACCGCCTAACGGAGCACATCCTAAAAGGCCTTAACCACCCCAAACACATTAGTACAGGGGCTCTCTTCTTCGACGTCGCAAAAGCATTCGACAAAGTCTGGCACAACGGCTTGCTTTACAAGCTGTACACACTCAAAGTGCCAGATAGGCTCGTACACACCATCCGGGCCTTTTTGTTGAACCGCTCTTTTCGATATCGAGTCGAGAGCACCCTCTCCACAAGCCGCCGCCTCACGGCCGGCGTACCACAAGGCTCCTGCCTCTCACCCTTGTTATTTACACTCTACATGAGCGACATACCTAGAGACCCCCACGTCAATCTCGCGCTTTTCGCGGATGACACGGCGCTCTTTTACTCAGATCGCAACCTCAGTCAATTAACGACTCGACTCCAAAGCGCCGCCGACCGCCTCGGCGATTGGTTCCGCAAATGGAGAATCGATATTAATCCAGAAAAAAGTTTGGCGATTCACTTCACTCGTAGCACCCCCAACCCCCATCCGCCACACCGTTACAAAGGTCCTCGCCAGTACAGAACGTTGGGGCAAATATCACTATAAGGCCAAACTCTCCCCTGGGAGAAAACGGTCAAATATTTAGGAGTCACTTTCGACTCGCGTATGACTTTCACTACGCACATCAATCAAGTCCGAAATAAAGCCGCGTTCGTCTCCGGCCGGCTACACAATTTAACGAATAAGAAAAGTAAAATGCCCTTAAGGCACAAATTACTGTTATATAAAGCTTGCGTAAGGCCAATCATGTCCTACGCATGCATGATCTTCGCACATATAAATCCTACGCGCATTAACGAATTGCAAGTAGTTCAAAGTAAGTTTATCCGTCGCGCAAACCGGTGCGCAATGGTATCAGCGCAACGTTGACCTGCACAGCGATTGCAGACTCCCGACGATTCGCGCACATTTTAAAGATTTGACAAAACGGTTCTTCGATAGAGCCCAGCATCATCCCAACCCTCTGGTGGTAAGCGCAGCAAACTACCTACCGGACACTAACGCGAACGTAAACAAGCGTCGCCCGCGAAACGTCCTCATCGACCCGGTCGACGAAGAGGACTTAGACACGATGGACCCACCGCCGGGGGTCCCGCCGGATAACACTACACCCACAGTTAGTGTAACAACAATCACACCAGTTCGCCCTCGCCTCCGAGCACGGCGAGACCCACACAACGCGTACACAAGGTACACCCGCGTTCTGGGGCGGTTCTCACCGCTCCCAGCCACCGATTAGCTAAATGCACAGTCGACGGCCGTCGGGGTCTCGGTCCGAACCGGCGACCTCGACGGCCCTTAGATGACACACCATAGTAGTTAAACGCACGCATGAGCACATGCGCGACCCTACCCATAGCGGAGGGTCCAAACCCGTGGGTTCTGGCTAGCCCACCGGTTCTGCGTCCGATGAAGCTTTAATAGTCTCGGGACTGAAAGCAAAAACATCAGTTAATACAAGATACAAGATAAGTGTATCCATTTTTTTTATTAAATTCTAGACATAAATAATGTCATTTAAAAAATGATAAATATTTAAAACCACTTGTAAGTAATTGATTACATTCATTTTAATTTATCTCAAAAAGTGCGTGATTTATACGTAACTCATTTATTTTACGCGCGATCATTAATAACTAAGACGCACACAAGTTCGTGCACAGTAAAATTTTGGTATTTATGAATGACTACCGCATTTTCAACAAGTTCTGTTTTTTAGGGAATAGAATGGCATTTTTCTTGGAAAAAAATCTTTGTTTTTTATTTCAATAAACGGTTATACTACCGAGTCTGAACCTCCTGTGTAAATTTGGGCACTTCTCAAAAAATCTCCCTGTATATAATTACGCAAATTTTCATCTCCATTTCATCTGATGGTCATTACTGGAGAAGTTAGTATAGGATATGAATCGGTTTTTTATATTAACTTTTAGAAATTGACTACCAATATCAAATCTATACATTTATTTTCTATTGGAAGGGGTGATGAAGCCTAATGATAAACGAATTAATTTAAAAACACTAATAATGTTCAACTGCTTACGCAAAATATTCCAAAAACTTTTTTTATCCCTTAAAGGACGATTAAATGAAATTGTTAAGTTTAAAAAGTAAAATACATTTTAAATTTCTCCTGATAATGTTGATTAGACAAATCATTTATTCAACAAAAAGTATTTAAAATGTTAAATAAATTACACGTTACCTAAAGAGCTAGCCCTCGGAATACAGCACCAAGATACCTTTCAGCGATAAAAGAACCAGCCTGCTCTATATGTAGTAGAAGTGTTGCACTTCTGCGTTTCGTCTGGTGAGTGCGGTAGCCGGGGCCCATATTATTAAGAGGTGTTGAAAATGTCCATGGGCAGGCGGTTATCACTTACCATCAGGTGACCCTCCTGTTCGTTTGCTCCTTTTCTCAATAAAAAAAAATTGAAGAGATAAGTTGAAAATTCCTGTTTCATTGATTTATAAATGAAAACATTTTCAGACAATGATTTTATGCTTTTTCATATAAATACGAAGTGGGACGATTCCTTTGATATATTTCAGTTGGCATTTGTCAATAAGCCTATCTTGGGTAGACGTGAGCTGCTGGTGATTAACTCTGAGAAATAAACGGTCTATCCTGTGACCACCAACGATATAAACTGTTCGCAACGTCACAGTGAATTTAAACGCGATAAAATTGAAATTAAATGCGCTAATTCCGTGAAATATTTTTATTTGACTACATATCTATTATAAGCCGTTTCGTTTTTTTTGTATATGAAAGTGGCAAACCAGCTGGTTCACCTGTGTTAAGTGATAACCGCTGCCCATGGACATATTTCCACACCCGAAAGGTTGCAAATACAGAAATATAGTGCGTCTAGTTACTTCATGCTGTAGTGTTCTGTGACGTTGTGGTACTTAACCGGACGGACCTGCCATTCATGCTACAGCGTAGACTGTTGCGTGGCCCTGCCACAGTTAATGTGAAAACTAAAGATAACAGTTCTATGCTGCAAATTGCAGGATGTATTTTACCTGGTCATTCGTGGCGTAATAAGCTATGAATATTACACACTGCGAATCGTAAAATAAATCTGGTTCGTTTTTCTTAATTAAATTGCTTGGGATTCACAGAATCCCAACCTTCAATCATCAAAAGACAGCAGGCCAACACCAGTGCTGTCTTCTTTACTTTAGTTTACGTATTAAAAGACAGTGCGGGTTACCTTATAAGATTTGCAAGGGAAGGATATTAAGTGTCTTATGTTAAGATTGAACTGCCTGCAGAGTCATAGTCTAGTATCATGATGATGAACTTAGTGAAAAATCAAGAGCACTTACAAACGCTTCAGCCCGTGCAAATTTTAATGAATGTACCGTCGTGGTTACTGCTATTATACATTTATCAGACTCATTATAATTTCTACTCGTGATACTTCGAAAGTCATCATGGGAATATACGAAGTTTCTAAATACGTAATTTATTTAATCATTACTCTTACTAGAGTAATCAAGGAAGTGAATTAAAGTTTATTATCAAATCAAAGGAGATGAAACGAAACATATTGTTGTCTTTTCGTTAAACAAAGTACTACTTTAATCCATTAGTAACAAAAACAAAACAAAGTTTTGGAATACACAAACGTAGCTCTATGTTGCCTCTCGATGGGAAGTAACCGTTGCACGTCCGGGACGGAAACTTGATGTTATTGTATCGGATCTTAGTCGCGTAACAACTTTAAAAGATAGAAACGAAAGTAAATTAAAGGCAAGTCTTTAGAGAATTTCAATCGAATTGCTTAGACGTTTTCAAAATAAAATGAAAAATGATTTAAAACGGAAAAGAAAATTGATGATGTAAATAGTCGTTTAGTTCACAACATTAACTTAATTCCACTTGTTTTATTGCCAAACATAAGCTCTTATATGGTGTTTGAATCATTTTAACACGATGAATAATTGTGAAGGTTATGGTGTACCGACAAAAGGTTGTAGAGTAAAGTAAAGAAACAGCCCATACATGTCCCACTGCTGGGCAAAAGCCTCCTCTATAAAGAGGGTATCAGGGCATAGTCCACCACGCGGCCATACTGCGGATTGGCGGACTTCACATATCTTAGACATATATTTTTATTATTTCGAAAATATGCAGGTTTCCTCACGATGTTAAAAACGAAAAAAAAATTTAAAAACTTCAGTTTATGTATGTTTATCAGTTATCTTGTACACATAGTTCAAGCTTTGCTTAGTTTGGGGACTAGAGAACATTGTGTAATGTGTCCTAAAATATTATACAGTATTTACTGTATATTTATATATACAGTATTTCATGTCATAAATAAAAAATATAAAAAAAACATCAACGCGTAGTTTTTCTCTATTAATACGTATTTCTTTCAAATGGCCATATAATCAGAGTCTCAATATTCATACGTGAACTTTGATTTATGTTTCTCAATTCCCATGTCAATTTCTAAATAAATTCCTCCGCCATGTGCCATATTCGGGTCGACGTTGAGTGATTGAACGATTGGTAACGTGGGGCTGGTATAGTCACTTTGGTAATGTTCTTATATATAAAAATTTACTTAATAAAATAATGTAAAATGAAATTATTAATAAATAATATAAAATGTGATTTCACACAAGAAATACGTTCCCTAATTCATATCCCAGTGGTAAAAAGCTATCGACATTTCTGTTTCCATATCAACTTCCACGATTACTTTTTTTTATTTGCTTCTAAGTACCGTGAAATGATTTGCACTTTATTGCGATTCTGTCTCAGAGAGACGTCTCCTTTTCCTTTTCCTTTAAGTCCATTTAATAGTATACCGGCATTGATTTGTACAAAATATAACAAGAAATCAAGCGAAAAATCAAAAGTTGAATAAATTAATATAAACTTTATGACTGATCATTGCTTCACGGTGTCTATTCGGCGCTTTTAATTATTATTATATTTTATTTATCATTTAAAATATACTACACTAACTATATCAATAAAGTACGAACTAAGATAATATAAACACCCAGCTGTTCCATCCTTTCCTCGAGAAACGTTTTTGCTTCGCCCCCGAAGGTTTTTTTTTTATAGGAAAAGTTGTCAAACGAGCAGACGGTTCACCTGATGTTAAGTGAATACCGCCGCCCATGGACATCTGCCACACTCGTGGGTTACAGATGCGTTGACAACCTTTTGAAAATGCGGCTTCACCAGACGAAACGCGAAAGTATTTGTCATACTTCCACTTTACGCTGGTCTTCTGAGAAGTCGTTGTACTTACCCGGACGGACCTGCCCATTCGTGCAACAGCCGAGGCTGTTGCGTGGCCCTACCACCGTAAACCGTCGCCCCGAGATTTTCAAACACTACATAGTATAAAACAAAGTTGCCCCGCTGTCTGTCTGTCCCTATGTATGCTTAGATTTTTAACACTACGCAACGGATCTTGATGCGTTTTTTTTAATAGATAGAATGATTCAAGAGGAAGGTTATATGTATAATACATTGCATCCGCGCGAAGCCGGGGCGGGTCGCTAGTACCTTATAACCTTCCTCAAGAATTTGGGGTATCACATGCCAAAATATTTTTTTCAAATCTGATTGGTTGTTCCAGATATTAGCGCGTTCAAAAAACAAACTCTTCAGCTTTAATACGGTTCCGTACTCAATCTGTCTGTCTGACTGTGTGTCCGTCTGTCATCAGGCTGTATCTCATGAACCCTGATAGGTAGACAGTTAATATTTTCATAGATGATGTATTTCTGTTGCCGGTATAACAACAAATACTAAAAAATAGCAAAAAATAAAAAAATATTTAAGTGGGGCTCCCATACAACAGCCTGGTTTTTTCGGCCGTTTTTATAGATTATGGCACGGAAAGCTTCGTGCGCGAGTTCGACTCGCACTTGGATGGTTTTATAGATATAGATATTGTATAGATAAGTAAATCAAGATATTTTTAGCATAGAGTTGTAATTAGGTTTGCAGCGACACAAAGAAGACTGAGAGAAGGAAAATCCATCCGACCAATAAAAAGTACTTTTAGGCAAGAACATAATTAGAAAACACAACGAGTATACGGGTGTTGCGGTAAAAGAGAAAAAAGCCATTTAAAAAGTCATTTAAGCTGTTTAAAAATTCTGCGGTCTGTTTAAAAAATAAAAAGCCATTTTCAACTCCCAATATTTTCAAATAATTTGCAACATTCATGCTAATGGGAGATGTTTTACGGGACGGTTTGATTGCAAGTTTATTTTTTTATACTTAAAAATCTACATAATTCAGTTATGTTGTTAATGAATGAGAAATTGTTTACACCGAGAAAAAATGTCAATAACCGCACAGCTCGATGAAACAATATTGGATTCGAGTCGAAAGCTGTGTCGAAAAATAGTTTAGTTTTAGTTTGTAGTTCTTAGTTTTATAGTTGTCGTGGAATGTTTCCACGTAATCGGAAATGTTCGAACCACAGAGGCATGCCCCCTATATTTTCATCTTACTCGCTATTCCGTAAACCATTATATATTAAACCCGAAAACAAAAACATAAATTTCGAAACATATGCGAAATATGTTGAAATTAGTTCGCATGCAAGCGTTGACTATTCCAAATGGTTACAGCCTTCGTAGCGCTGACTTCGTAGCGTTACCTGACAGTTGACAGTTTTAGTCTGTACGTTACACTCTAGAAACCCTTTAACAGAGTCAGCCGTCAAAGACTTTGTGAAATGCATTTCAAAGTATGGTAATTTAATATCCTGGTAATCCTTAATGCTTAATTTTCTATGGATTCATAATTAAAGTAATGCGTCAAAGCGTTTGAAAATTTAAAATAAAATTCGGTTTTCACTACAAACATATCATCCTTATATTATAATTAAACTTATATTATCTTTAAAAAAAATTGACGTTTGAATTTATTATTTCGTTTGTTTTTTTATGTACTAGTTGAAATTGAAATACAATCTACAGTCTCTTTTTGTAACAAAAAATAATAAACAAACGTTGTTATATCAATCAAAACGAAAATATTTTTTGACAGTGCTTAGTTGGAAGTATTCAAACTACCGCGGGGAAATAGAATTCGAACCTAGATTTTATTCATATTTTTAACATTTGATTTTTAATGTTTACTGTTAAACTTTACTACTTAAAATTAGCAACACGCATATTTTTGCAATTTAAATCAATTTTACTTTGTTTTATAAAGCAAAAAGTTTTACATGTACGGCGTTATTCAATTAAACCTGGAAATTTGTTCCGTATTACGCTTTGTAACGTATTCTCTTTTGTCCACAGATTCTTTGCGCGCTTACGCTCCAAGTCAACATTTATACAGCACCTACGCAGATGAAACGTCCGGATCAGAAATGTAAATTGCATTTATAATTGCTTCTATTTTAGTGTTAATCTCTATTTTATACACACGCTTTAAACTTACCTTTACGTAATTATAATGTCAACTTTTACAAGTACACAAACATGGAGTCCGATCAAACCTTCATTTAGATGTGTTGGTAATAATAATATTAGTTCAAGTCAAAAGCTTGCAAGTGGGTGGTTCACCTCATGTTAAGTGAATACCGCCGCTGTCCACATCGACAATACCTGAGGGTTGCAAACATGTTGCCAACTTTCAAACATGGGATTCACTCATCAGACGAAACGGAAAAGTATAATACTTCCTACTAAATAATCATGAAATACTTAGTTATATCAAAAATTATACAGTTTTTTTCCCGCATCCAAGACGAAAATTTATACATGATTGAGCTTTGTGAGTTCCATTACATTGAAAATAGTTCTACATTTTAAGAACTTTCATGTCCGGAATTTCGTTTATGTAGGTATAAAAAAATGGTCTTTAAATTTCACTTTATTCCTTACCAAGTGGTATACTTCTTACATCAAGCTTAGCAAAGCTTTGTAAATGTGCCTGTTCTTTCGTAATATAAGTTATGTTAGTTGACTTAAACAGTGATCCGCGGGTGCAAAATCATAGGCTCGTGTAAATAAATTAATTTCCACGAACTTTACAGATATTATAGCTTTTGGAATATGAACTATATTTCAACTTTCAAAACTGATTTTGTTTTCAGGTCAAACAAAAATGGAAATTCATGGATCGAAAACGGTAAGGCCTACTTTATTTTTATCAAGTCAGTGTAAATAAAATTTTACGCGAAAGTAGTTTCGTATCTGGATTGATCCGTGAAAGTATTGATGTTATTATAACTTACACTAAAAGTCTGCATCAATACAGTTTAAATAGGCGAGACACTGTGCTTAGCTTGTAAGATTCAGTTGAGTGTTCTTCCTCTAGTTATAAAAGTGATTACACTAATAATCTTGTGTGTTTGGTTAATGGTATGTTAGTTAAAACTTTTTTTAATAAACACTGCCCTTACTTTAGGATAACATTATGTGTAGTAAAGACGTTTAACTAACATAAATTTCACGTGGACAATCACCCTGATGCGAAACAACTATCTGTGAGTCACACAAATAGTTGTCCCGTGTGGGAATCGAACTCACGATTCCCGACGAAGTAAATACCTTGGCAACTGCGTCACGGAGTCATTATTTATTTAAATTATAGATTATAGAGATATATATTATATTTTTCTTTTTTACGTTAAATAAGTATAACTTTTTACGTGAGTACGTTATTACAAACATACTTTTTATGCTTTTAACGTTATAACGGACAAAATACCAATTAGTTCTTCGTCACCATCAATCCAGTCCTTACAGCTTTATACATTTTACCGCGTACCGTAATTTGTACGCAGGATATAAATAATATGCCTTTTCACAGTAGCTTTTGTAAATAACTTATCAAAGAACTGTGGTGTGCTGTGTGTAGTGACACTGGCTCATCCTTACTAATATTATAAGGCGAAAGTTTGTATGTATGGGTGGATGTTTGTTACTCTTTCACGCAAATACTACTGAATGGATTTTAATGAAACTTTACAATAATATAGCTTAGACATCAGAATAAGACAAAGGCTATAATTTATATACATATTTATTGTATATCTGTCTTTCTGTCTGAAAGTTACGCCTTCAACCTATTCTACGCAGACGTAGTCGCGGGCAGCAGCTGGTAAGTGATAAGCACAAAAAGCATAAATAGCCGCCCCGTACGTATTGTATACACAACTGAAATAGCGGTACTCAAACATTCGAAAAACTAAAACACAAATCTATCTCGTGGATCACAAACACCCCTTAACACTGATCTATCTCCATAGTCTAAAAATAACATGTTCTGATTTGGCAATGTGCTCTCATTTGGAAGGGAAAGGTGGAAGTTTTAAACTATAATGTATTTTATCATCACAGTTTTTGCTATTTAATCGCTACTAACTAATCAACAGTATACATAAATTTGTGTTAAAAAGTCCTCGGTTATAAATTAATCTGCGACTTATGAATTTTTTAAAAGATACGACAATTTAACTGAAAAGTTCTCTGCTCATTTTTCACTGTACCGAGAAAACAATCCAAAAGATAAACTACCCATTTTAGTGAATGTTTCCAAATTAATTTGAAGAAACTTTTAATAAATGGCTCATTTACATGGATGTGTGTCACTTAAATATAATATATTTTTAAGTCTGAATCATGTTGAAATCTGATACATATCACTAAAGTTTAGTTTACATTTCAAACTGACCATCGTTTGACAGCTGATTAGTTGACTTCTACGATGAACAGTGTTTCAGAAACCGGGCGTAAATGTAAAGTAATTCTGTTTTGGGAAAAAGTTTACATCACCATAATTTAACTCTGAGTACTTTAAATTTGAGCAAAAGTAATAATGAGATGTTTGTTTTCAGTATTTCGATTCAGTATTTTTATTTTTTTATTTTATCTGAACTATCCTGAAGATAGTCGAGGAGTTGGTTGACATCTTTCTGTGTCACTTAATCTGTCTTGTGAATATTGAATCTCAATAATAATAAAAAAGAATTGAGAATAGTAAACATGACATTAAACTTGATTTGCCAGGTAAGAACTAACATATTATGTATATGTTAGTAGCATATTATGTATATTTTTATGCGGCGACCACCGCTGAACATAGGCCTCCCCCAATTTATTTTTATTTGATAAGATGGAAAGCGTGCTTGCAGTTTACGTAAAGTAACAGCCTATACATGCCCCACTGTTGGGCAAAGGCCTCCTCCGTAAAGAGGGTATGCCCTGGTTACAGGACTATGGTCCACGCGACCTCACTTTCGATTGTCGGACTTCACACATTTTCGATATATTTTCTTTATTATTATTTCGAGAATATGTAGGTTTCCTCATCTTTTCCTTCACCACCGAGAACGTGATAATTCAGCACTTAAAATAATTAACCGTGATAGCTCAGTGTCCTGGCGCTCGCCTTTAATTACATTTACTCGAGCAACTTGGGTTCAAAAAAAAATAATAAAAAATATTAATTATTATGCAGTCTGTAAAATGCTTTCTTGTATCTTGTATTAACTAATGTTTTTGCTTTCAGTCTCTAAACTATTAAAGCTTCATGGAACGCAGAACCGGTGGGCTAGCCAGAACCCACGGGTTTGGACCCTCCGCTATGGGTAGGGTCCCCCGGCGGTGGGTCCATCGTATCTAAGTCCTCTTCGTCGACCGGGTCGATGAGGACGTGTCGCGGGCGACGCTTGTTTACGTTCGCGTTTGTGTCCGGTTGGTAGTTTGCTGCGCTTACCACCAGAGGGTTGGGATGATGCTGGACTCTATCGAAGAACCGTTTTGTCAAATATTTAAAATGTGCGCGAATCGTCGGGAGTCTGCAATCGCTGTGCAGGTCGACGTTGCGCTGATACCACTGCGCACCGGTTGCGCGGCGGATAAACTTATTTTGTACTATTTGCAACTTGTACAAGCGAGTAGGGTGCGTGTGGGCGAAGATCATGCATGCGTAGGACATAATAGGTCGTACGCAGGTCTTATACAATAATAATTTGTGCCTTAAGGGCATTTTACTTTTAGCATTAGTTAAATTGTGTAGCCGGCCGGAGACGAACGCGGCTCTATTACGAACGTTATTAATGTGCGTAGTAAATGACATACGCGAGTCGAAAGTGACTCCTAAGTATTTGACCTTTTTCTCCCAGGGGAGCGGTTGGCTATAAAGGGATATTTGCCCCAACTTTCTGCATTGGCGAGGGCCATTATAAAGATGTGACGGGTAGGTACTTCGTGTGAAGTGAATCGCCACACTCTTTTCGGGATTAATATCGATTCTCCATTTGCGGAACCAATCGCCGAGGCGGTCGGCAGAGCTTTGGAGTCGAGTTGTTAATTGACTGAGGTTGTGATCTGAGTAAAAGAGCGCCGTGTCATCCGCGAAAAGCGCGAGATTGACGTGGGGGTCTCTAGGTATGTCGCTCGTGTAGAGCGTAAATAGCAAAGGAGAGAGGCAGGAGCCTTGTGGTACGCCGGCCGTGAGGCGGCGGCTTGTGGAGAGAGGGTGCCCTCGACTCGATATCGAAAAGAGCGGTTCAACAAAAAGGCCCGGATGGTATGTACGAGCCTATCTGGCACTTTGAGTGTGTACAGCTTGTAAAGCAAGCCGTTGTGCCAGACTTTGTCGAATGCTTTTGCGACATCGAAGAATAGAGCCCCTGTACTAATGTGTTTGGGGTGGTTAAGGCCTTTTAGGATGTGCTCCGTTAGGCGGTATAGCTGATCGGGACAAGAGTGTCTAGCTCGAAAGCCGAATTGTTCCGTCGGCAGAAGGCCGTTGGAAAACACGTGCTCTTTGAGCCTGTTTAACAATAGCCGCTCGTAGAGCTTCCCCAGACAACTGAGGAGGCTGATGGGACGATAGCTGGAGGGCTTATTGGCTGGTTTATTCGGTTTGCGAATGCCGATAACCGTGGCTTGCTTCGTAAAGTTCTTATAAAGGTTCGCCTTCCGGTGGAAGCGCAGCCCTAGTCTCGATTACGCGGTCCACCTCCGTTAGGTGGGCCGAATCGGTGTGTTCGCGCGATGGCGTACATTGCTGCTCTAGGTTGTCCGCAAGGCATTCGGCTTTTTCGGAGTCATCTAAGGCTACTGAAGCGCTATTAGGTCTAACTAACGGCGGTAGAGATTCGCGGGGGTCTGACTTTCAGACTGCGGGCCAACCGCCAGTAGGCGGTGTGCGATGGCTCGATGTCCTCTAGGAGAGTGTCCCACGTTGTATGTCGGTGTTCCGATACACGATCTTTGACTTCTAGCTGAAGGCGTCGAAGTAGAGTTCGGTTCGATTCCGATCGGTATCGGTCGAAGGCGCGTTTAGCTGCATTTTTTTGTCTAATTAGCAGTCGTAGGTCGGGCGGAAAGTTAAACCGTCGGTCGCCCGACAGTTTCACCGTCCGTTCCGAGTCTGTGACTGCGGAAGTAATAGTTTCACGGAGACTCGCTATCGCTCGATTTGCGTCATCGAACGTAGCTATCGTCTCAGGTAAGTTTACTAAGTCCTGGGG